>NIUQ01001372.1:0-31865 GCA_002796945.1 Plectus sambesii | reverse complement strand
TGGAGAGGAGTGCATCCATTGACATCTTTTTGGTTGAGCAAACTGATATTCTTCTCCTTAAGCGCTTTCTACAATAAGCGATAGATGAGAAAAGGTGAAAAATTGAGAGAAAAAGGTGGGACCGCGCAGATGGTGTCCAGTTCAGCGTCGGTGAGCACAGATCCGCTGTACATCACCATGAAGTGGAGCAAATTGCGGTGCTCGCTGTCCTTCACGCACACGTTCACGCTACTCGACAGCAGAACTCGGATCGAGCTGACTCCGCATCTAACTGCGGCCAGCAGGAGCGGCGAGCGCTGCTCGCAATCTTGCGCATTCACATCGCTGCCCTGAAGAAAATAATGAACGTCATTCGATTTGAGCCCACCTCTACCAGCTTTACCTCTTCGACCAAATATCGAACAACTTGTGGATGATCGAACATCGCAGCACGATGCAGCGGAGTCATTTCGAGTGCATCTCTTGAGTGCAGAATCTGGAGGTAGTCGTCCGGTTTCTCTGCTTTGTGCTGTTCGAACATCGCTTTGACTATGCTGAAGGTGCCCTGGGAAGCGGCCAAGTGGAACGCCGTCGCCTTGTCGTTCTGCTTCACATCGATGCGCGCTTCGTACTTCAGACAAACTTTCACCGACTGCAACGCCCATTCACTGTGTACGCATCGACATGAGATATTCTTACCGCCAGATCGCCGCTGTTCACGGCAGCGTGCAATGGTGTATTGCCTTCCCTGTCGTTGGAGGCGAGCAGCTGATCGTGGCTATAACCGAGTTTGTCGCCCTCCACTAGCAGCTGCTCCAAAGCTCGACTTGATGCATTCTTGGCCGCCAGATGAATGGCGAAAAATCCGTTGCTGCACGTCTGTTTAATATTGCTGCCGCTTTCCAGCTTTAAATCAGTATCAAATGTACTACTTTTTCTCGACTGCAGTTATTTCAAAATACCAATGCTTTGCATGCTTCTGGAAAATTGTATGTTGCCGCCAAGTGGAGAGCGGTATTGCCGTTGAGTCCACCAAGGTTGACATCGACCAGTTTCGGAAATTGAGCTAGTTCCTAAATATGGTAGCCTTCTTTTCGTTATGAATTTGCAGCCTACCTTTATAATATCGGCGTTGTTGTGTAAAGTGGCCACATGAATGGCCGCCCACTGTTTATTGTTGCGAATGTTTCCATCGGCTCCGTTGACCAACAAGTGCTTCACGACCTCTTGCTTACTCTTCTCCGACGCCAGATGCAGTGGTGTGTTTCCTTCGTTATCAACGACATTGATGTCTAAACAAAGATGCTTTAATAGTCAATCAATGGAATTTGTATAATCAACTTGGACGACGACATGGCTAGAATATCACATTGTTTTCGCTTCTCGTTATAAGTTTTGAAAATTCATTTGGTAATGGTTGCAACGCCAGCAGAGACATATTTTTCGAGCGGTCTTAATAATCAAGTAATATTTGTCAATTATAAATTTATCTGCAACAGCATAATAGCGGAGATGAAAAAGGCACGAAAAGTATACGGTGTTCTACTTAAGGCATCGTCCAAGTTGATAATAATATTATAATTATAATACCTGCTCCTCTGGATAGTAGCAAATCGATGACTTTGATGCGGGCTCGAGTGGCTGCATGATGCAAGCAAGTGAACCCCTTGGCGTCTTTCCCATTCAATCGACTTTCATCTTCGTTGAGCAGTCGAGCGACGACATCAACATGTCCTTGACCGGATGCCTGAAATAACATATATTACAGCCGGCATCAACTAGCTTAATAGTACGGTCGCTTAAGTATTCGACGCAGGACAGTACGTGGCAGTTATTTGAATACTCCTCGCAACTGATATTTTGAGAAGCAGCCGTGAGCAATTTTCGTGTACTGTTTCCTGAGGCATACGTTTACACAAGTACGACACGTCTAAGATCTCACCTAAAATTTTTAAATCACATGTCCTTACTCGAAACACATAAAATGGACTGTCTTGAATTTGGCAGACTTGATGTGGATCATCATGGCGGCTCAGTGATTCGTTAGTTGACTTTGATTGCGAGTTTGGATCAGATGACTTTGAAGAGAAGGACCATCTTTTAGCTGCGGTCAAACGGTGGCCAAGTTCAGCCAAGCACGAACCCATCGTCAGTGCGATGTCAGAACTAAGTAACTACTTAATGCTTGTTGAGCGACGGTTTGTCGACAAACGGTGCGAACGACGACGATTGAAGGGTTTGTTAACAAAGAGAGGCGTCGGTGGAAAACGGACAATATGATACGTTATGCAAAGATTTCGTACAGTTTTACAACTTTGTTGTGGGAAGGAAACCGGTGAAAGTGAGTGACTTCTTCACGTTACTAATGGCAGGGTGAATATTACAAAGAGAGAAAGAAGAATGTGTAAAACTCGATATTCTAGAAGAGAACGTGGCGCCGCTCTGAACGAGAGCCAAAATAAGAACGGAAGTTCAACCATCTCTGCCCTTTCTCGGCGGGGTGGAATCTGCTCGTAAACCTTTACAACATTTGCATATGCGCGGTTATAATTACATTGCGCATGCGGAAAAACAGTTCTGTTTTCGTTTATGCGCACTTCCTTGTGTCAATGAGCATAACGTATAATAGATTGCGGCGACAGGGAAACAGAGTGGCCGCTCATCTCTTAGTTGGCGTGGGTTCGCGACGCGCATGCAAATAACTAATGGTTTGCTAAAGCATGACTTTTGCTCAATTAAGTGCACAATGAAAACGGAATCGCCGCCAATATATTGTTAAGTTGCATAAAGGATTTGCCTAGTGGTTTTAGTTCTTAAAGTAGAATTTTTATTGGAACCAAGCTTGTATTGACACCGTTTGAAAATAAATTTCAGATTGTAACGAAACTTTCCACTCTGGCGTAATTCAGGTCGAGACTTCCTGAAATAGAGGAATTGAGTGTTAATTCTGCATCGTTGTCATCGCACTATTCTATGCAAATTGATACTCGGATAAAACTGAACTTCAGTTCTTCAACTTTCAACATTCGATAGTTTTATGCAGTAAGTTAAACAGGTACATCACATAGAGGCATTCGTGCCGGATATCAAATGCTTGCACTCGTGCCTCGAAAAAACATCAAATAGCAAGCAAATCATGGCACAGACAGCTGAACATAAAATTATGAATGTGCAGGGATTAAAATTTAATATTTAAATTAGATAACTTGTGAGGAACGAATTTTTAAAATTTGTTCCGCCAAAAATATATTGCGAATTCTCAACTGTTTTTAAAACTTCAGGAAATGGGACACTGGTGCTGCGACTGGACATAGCTCAAGAATAAACTCAAGTGGGAATGAAATCATAATTGAGAGTTGCAACCTCGAGCATTGTACATTGGTCAAAAGAGTTGGGTGCAAGTAAACTTTACAATGATAGATCTGTAGAATGTCTTTGGAGTGAGTTACAGCAATATTCATCACAATTAATAAACAACAGTTCAATTAATTATATTCACGTGAACTTGTTTCGTCGACACAAATGTAGCATGGACGGTCTTTGAGACAAAAGGCTGAACATTAATGACAGTAGTTTTTGTTTGATTCATAGTATGACCGTTGTGCGCATTCGAAAAGTTGTTATTAACGGAGGGCCTGCAGCATTTAGTCACAGGGGAAAAAAATGAGAGCACAGCCTTGCGATACGGTCGCACAGTTAGTAAGGTCATCGAGCAAAAGAAGATAGAAGCTAAATAGCTACTGGCTACGGAGATTATCACTATCCCATGATAGATCCAGCTGTTAACTATTTGATTGACAGTGAAAATACGGAAATCAAGACATGTAATTATCATGTAATAAGGAAACCATTCGAAGAAAAGAGCTATGGCTTGAATAAATACAGCGATCAGTACAGTGCGAGATTCTTTCATGCGTTGCTCATAAGCAACAGTGTTTAGATTTCGCTGATGCTTCAAAAGAATGTAGTAAACTTTAGCACTTAAAATGACTGTTATCAGCCATGGTAGAATTTTGAGACAAAAATCCATAATGAAAGACAGAATGTATGGCGAAAACGGTAGTAATATATATAGACGAAAATCATTAAGCAGCACTATCAAAAAGCAAAGTGAACACTGGAGAAAAACGAACCGTGGTTTTATAAAAATTTGATAATATTTTGGCAACGCGAATGCCATCCAAAGGTTTAGCATCGTCGCCAGTAACGTTGTTACTCGTGCATCGTTTCCAAATTTCTCAAAAATTTCGGTATAAACAATTTCCCTGAAAAGCTTCATCCAAACATTGCTACTCGTCAATTGGTAATATTTGCGATATCCTAAACCGATATCGTACACTACACTGAGAAGAAGGTTACTGATTTCAAGGAAAAAGCAGGACAAAGCTTGATTTAGTATGAACCACTTGTAGTCTCCATTGATGTGCTTTTTACTAAAGATGCTGAGACCAATGACAAACAGAGTCATAACCAGACCCAAGCTGTGACAAAACACGTGTTTCCAATTGACGAGAAATCTCGTCATCCAGTTGTCTTCAATGGTTTGCGTGTAGTTCAACATGGCTGTACTATTCAGTAGTGATATCAGATTTGTTGAATTAACTGCCGACATGATTCTACTCTCTTCTCTTGTGAAAGCCTTTGTCTGTTTCTTCAAAGCTGATGTCAGTTATACTGAAAAGCAAATGTGAATCCCTAATTCACACGGAACTATCATCAATCGCACCAGGCATCGCAGTCAGTTGAGCATACTTTATAAAAAAGAGTGTTCATTAAAGTAAGCACTGTTTTGTTTTTCTCTATAAATAATTCCGGTTTAATACGTATTAAAGTATAATTGGTCCCGTGACACGAAATTTTCTTTTTTCCCAGTGGTCCGTTTTATATACTATCTCAACACTCAGTACTCAATACTCCATCCCTTTTATGACATTAGGCGTCCGCAACTGACCTAATCAAAAAACTTATAAAGTCTTTTTACATAGATTAGGCAATGGGGAGAAAATTACATCAAGCAAACTTCGGTTAGAGGCAAATTCTTCTCACCACTCCCTAAGTATTACCACAAATCTTTGTACGTTGAACAGCACTCAAGCTTTCTGATCTGCATTTTCTACAGTTAAGTTTTCTGGGATTTTCATACAAGTAATAGCTTGATAATCTTTTCGATATATTCACAAAAATGGGCGAAAATTAAGCACTAATCAAAATTATAGCTCAAAGAATATTTTTTTTGTGATATTTGTCTCTATTTCTCAAGGTCAATCACATTATCCTATTTCCAAACCCCAGGGATATCGATGTCAATGCGTGAAATCAGAAAGGAAGAGATATCACGGGTAGTTCACCACGAATAGAATATCTGACCAACTGAAATCCTATCGTAATGGGGCCATATATATACGATGAGCTAGAGTAGTTAAACACTACTTGAATGTTTTCGTGAAATGAACGCCTTTTTGAGATTGCTGAGAACAGTTGGTCAAGTCAACTAAATTTCAGAAGCAAAGGTCTATTAAAAGATTCACGAATGTGCTCTTTAATAATAATTGGAGACATAGTCAAAGCCTTTCTTAAACGCGATTGCCTCTAAGCATTCATTTACTTCCAGACAAATGAAAGCTTTGGAAACTTAATATCTACCAAGCTGCCTCAAACGCGCTCCTCATTATTGAAAATAACTTAATGAGCACTTGAGCAAATAGAATTCGAAAGCTTCGAGATGCCTACGCATCTTTTCTTTGTTCATAATTGAAGTGGTCGGAAGCTTTACATGATCATTTAGACGAACATTTTGATTTGCGCGTTATTTTTAAATTGGGTTTTGATCGCCTTCGATGCGCATGAAAGCAAAGTAGATGGATAGACTCTTGGACTATAATAAGAAACATACTGTCAGGGGCCTATTTCATGAAACTGTTGCAATTGCAGAGTTGCAGAATTGCGCAATTGCATCAGCGGCGATTGGTCAAAAAACCAGAAATAATTGGAAAAAACTGGAAAATGACCAATCACCGCACTTGCAATTCTGCAACTCTGCAATTGCAACAGTTTCATGAAATAGGCCCCAGAGTCGACATTAACACTGAATAACTTGAGCAGGCGTATGCGAGGATATGTTCTTTTAAGAACGATTCTTGTGTATGGCTATGTTCTTCTAATCATTCTTCTAATATGACTAAGCAATTACGAAGAATGATAAACGTAAAACACTTCGATCATCCACCTTGCTGAGGCTTGTGGCAACAACATATGAGTGAGACGAGTAGTTGTACAATAGAATTAGAAAGAGAAAAGAGAGACTGACAATAAAAATACGAAGAAAGTAAGAAATCGCCGCGGATCACTTGAGCTAAGGACACCGATTGTACCCCCTGACACACCTGCATGTATTCGACTTATTCTTTCCACCAGTTGAATTACTCTCTCCATGTTAAATTTGTCATTTGCTGGTCCATAATACCTATTTCCAAAATAATTTAGCTCTACGCGAGCAGAGTGAAAAGTTTCAATCATAAATGACAAGAGCCTTAAAGCGGGTGTCAACTTCGGGCTAAATTTGAGACCCATACATGCGCGATTTTGATACTTCCCATGGTATCGTAAGATGACCGTGCCTTTTAGGTCATTTGATATGTGTTTATTTTCAGCTAGGAAACAGATGTTTGGCTATGACAAAGTGTTTTAGATTTTTTGAAAAATTGAAAAATTAACAAAAGTAATTGATTGGCGCTCACGTCTTGAGTACCGTATACGCTTTAACCCTTGTATTTTCCGAAATCGCTTTTTTTTTATTGTGCGTGTAGTTTTGTGCGGTGGCACGGCGCCCCAGGTTTGTACTAACGCGTCCACAAAGCCAGATACTCAGTTAACGATGTTTTTCAGCTTTTGCTTTTTAGCTCCTAATTAGGTTCAAAATCAGGCTTCATTCGTTTATGCAGCTTATCACGCTCTTTATTATGATATCTTCATTGTATTTTTACATTACTTTATTGCCAAGTAATTTACAAATTACGTTTACTATGGAGCTCTCGATTTTATCTTTTTTGCTTTTCGACGTAAGCAAAGGTTCAAAATCGGCCTTCATTCGTTTATAGATCGCTCCATTAGGAATCTAACGCTATATTTACTATATATTTATGCTTTCATTTTAGTACTAAAAAACTTAAAATAAGAGAATGTGACGGCTGGGGCGCCGTGGTGGGCTATGTGTGTACAGTATTTCGTTACTTTTAGATTAAAATCCTCTCAAATCCCTTCGTCCCTCATTACACAATGACTGGAGCTCGCAACCTATCGCATTAGAAAACGAATGTTTTTTCATTTGGCCATATCTCAATTAATAACTGACCAAATATCAAATACAGGCACAATTGATCCGACCATGTGACTGCGAGCAACCGCCAACGCTTTCGTAGTCGAGCTAGAGAATGTCAGGTTGGAAAGGCGGCTGAGAAACCGCGCAACCGCATTTCTACCTACTTCGATAGTGTCATCCACAGCTTGCGCCTACGTGCAGTAACTCTACTGACGATGTCTGCGTCTAATCCAGTGAACCGTTCACAATTAACGGAACGAACGCGCATTGTTTCTAGAAAATGTCGAGCTAAATCCGAAAATGGCACAAAAAAGCTGTAATACATTTTACGGATCACTTTTACCGTCGGCTGACGTTCCTAATGACAGACCATTCGTCTGCATGCATTGAGACTCATTGAAGTATTGCAACATATCACCTAATTAGCACACACACAAAGAAAAATTTCCCGGAATAAAGCTGATTTTTGATACTTTGCTCAGTATAAATTTGACCAACCGACCGCTTTCGACCATATGTCGGTCGATTGGACGAGGCGAGCCCTGTTTCATCACGTCAAACAATCTTGTTCGACGAGTTTGGTTAAAAAGGGTATGTGTGCGCCTAGTTTGAATTGAGTGTTAAAATGAAGAATTAATCCCAAGGTTTTCTAATTTTTTGATTAAGAATTGAACAAAACGCTATTATTCGGAGTGTTTCTGGACGATCATAAGCTATATTGTTTAGTTAATAGGTTAACTGCCATTAAATGTCAGCTAAAAACTTCACTAAAGCTAGCATTCACTCTGTTGGCTGGCCATTAAATCTTTTCAAAATGAAAAAAATTCGACTAAAATATCAAAAAGTGAGCTTTATTTGATTTATCTTATTCATCTTGAACAAGCAGAAATTAATGAATATCTGACTTCCAAGATGCACTAAAATTAATTAAACTATCTGGATTATGCCCTCGTTAATTAACTGCAAAATAACGTTTAACCAACAGCGTTCGATTGACTACTACCCTCACACAGCACATCATAAATTAGTTCTGTCAATTTAGTTATTTAACAGCTGTATTAACTTAGATTTAATATTGTAATCCAGATGTATCTTCATTTCTTAATCGAGTAGCGAGTGAAACACTATTATAATTCCCAAAATGTTTGACATAATAAGTTGAACATTAACTTGCTTGTCAGATGATGTGCCCTCCTTCCAAAGCTAACATAGTTTCGAATATTGTACAACAATTTAGAGCAAGAAGAAACTTCTTCGTAGCAGCTGGCTCTGATCGTTCAAATCTAGCAGTTCACCACCTCTAAAGAGGCAAGGGCAAGCCGCTGGGAGGTATTCAAGCATTGTTCTCAAAATTTCAAGCATTATATATCACTCGACCTAGGAGTCTCGCAGGGGGCTCTATTAAGCATGTTGAAGGACCGAGGACGAAATTTTTGAAATTATGATAGAACAGAAGACTGGATTTGTTTTGAACTGTGCACCTGCAGTTTTCAATCAAACACTGCCAGCTTGTTCTTGCTTATCCTATATCATTTGAGGCAACCAGTTTAATTGTCCGGCCGGAACTAAGGATGGGTACCTGTCAGCCGCAAAGATACTTACCATTATTTTATACTCGCTAACTTATCTTGCATTGCGCAGTTAGGTATCCCGCACGTTTTGAGCCATAATTAGAGCGCTCATTGAGGTGTGACTAGATATTTTTTGAAGATACGATTTGAGTATGATTCACTGCTTTTAACGCTAATTGTTAGCAGCTCCCTGATTAGAGCTCCAGTATTTCATGCCGGCTGTTTTGCGGGCTGCAAAACTGGGGATTAAATGCGAGTTTCATCTATCGCCCAAGTTGCGGAGCAAATATAAACCGATTGACGAAACTTACGCAAGTTTCGTATTATTTCTCTGAATTTTAGTGCATTGAATTTATGAATTAGTTGAAAGAATTTGCACTAGAAAAATATTTCATTGTTTCAGTGGAATTTATTCACGGAAACTTTATTGAGTCTCAAAAACATATCAATGAAGTTTCCATGAACAGATTTCAATGAAACAATGAAATATTTTCTGGTGCAAATTCCATGAACAAATTCATTTATTCAATGAACTTTGATTTGAAGAGTAAATGTAATGTTTCTCATCTGCTACCGAATAAATCGACGCTAACATACAGGGTGGTCTAAAAGTCTGGATATGTTTGAATTTGCGCTATTTTTGCCCTAAATTTTAAATTTTAAAAAATAACGTTTGTGCCTATTTTGTTCTCCTTTTAATTCTCTGCAAGATTGCTGCTTTATTTCTGTGTCAGGTCTTTTTTTTCTAACTTTAAATGTCAAAAGAAAAAAGTGATCAAATTATATTTTAACACGCGTTATTTTCTGTTTTTGTTGACCGTAATGTAAAAATAAATGCGACAGTCAACCAGCAACTGATTTTGAAGGACACCCTGGACCCCTGGGGTAAGAAGCAGTTAGGGGAATCGACCCTGGACACTTCAGTAAGACTGGGTGCCAGCTTATTCTGCATAGACGTCAATTTCCCTTTGCAAACGGCTTTTTTTGGATATTTGGGGTCGAGATGTTTTGCCCTTAAAATCGCCCGATGAGAACCCGCTGGGTTATTCTGTTTGGTCAGTCCTGCAGAACAAACCTAGCGCTATAAGCATGCTAATGAAAAGGCTTAGAAGCGCGCTCTGCAAAAAAGCCTGGGAAGAAATTTTGGTAGAACTGGCCGCGTCAATCGTCGAAAATTTCCAAACGCGTTTACGAGCTATTGTGGCCGCCAAAGGAGGACATACGGAAATTCCATTCAGATTCTTAAACCGTAACTAGTAACTGACAAAATAAAACAATAATCACTAAAATTGGTCAAGTTCTTGAGAAATGGTAGGGCAAAGAATGACGTCCAAACTTTAAGACCACCCTGTATTGTTCGACATATTTAGATATTTCAGTTTTACTTTTCATCTGTTGCTGGTTGCGCAACCAGATCATCACAATTTGAACGAGGATGTATAAAGCATATTTAAATGGCTTGAAATCGCCAGACATATCGAAACCTCGTCAAAAAGAGAAGCTGACATCTATTATCAACAAAAAAACGATACGCTACCATTTCAACAATTTAATTAGAGAGTACAATATTCTCCCTGAGGAACGGAAACCATTTACTATTGTGAAACATGTTGCGAAGACTTTATTTTGGGCAGCAGTGTATTTGGCATTCAGCTATTTGACCATCACTTGGGCGTTCGAAGTGATTCGACAGTATCATGGTAATCAAACAACAACACAATTGAAAGCCGTTATCAACAACAACGTCACATACGTAAGTAGAAATATGATCCATTTGCATATCATACAGTTTCATAAGATGCTGGAATGATTGATGAAATAATATGAAGCTAGCGTTATGCATATTAATAATTAGATGAAAGTCATTTGTAATGCCCGTTCTTGCGCTCTCATAAGTTAATCTTGCTCAACTTTCAGTGCAATTACAGTAAGTCTTTTTTAAAAGTCAAAAGATAATAAGAGGCTAATACAATTGTGTTTACTTAATCCCACCATTTAGCTAAAAGCATTATTTCGGACAGATCATTTTTCTAGTGCAGTAGTGGTATTTTGAATATACAGTATAAGCCCGTGATCCTCTATTTTAAACAGCACTCCTATATTTTCATCAACGACTATATCGATGTTTAATCAAAGCCCCGTAAGATGTGTTGACTCGATATGCACAATATTTATTGACATATAAATAGTAAGAGCGATCCACATCAGAGTCGATGGTGAGCAGGGAAAAGTCTTAGTTAGCTCTAACAACGGTAACATTTGCCACTGTCGTGAAGAGGCCAGGTCCTATTTTAATGGTAAGCGCGCACTTTGATCGTTCACAGGCAAATCGGGTCTGCTACTGTTAGATAATGAACTATAGAATGAATATTATACGCGATCAAACTTTTTCAGTTTCCGAATATGACAATTTGTTTCAAAATTAATACATCAGCGCTGTTCAATATTAACTCATCATCAACTTTTAATTATATGTCAGCTTGGTCTCAATTTTTTGAAGAAACTATTTCACCTGAAGGCATATTTAACACTAATGAAAGCGGTATTTACGATGATGAAATCTATTTGTCTCTGCTCAAGTATCTCGCCATGATATATGAAGCGGAACGGGCGTGGGAACCGGGTCTTACACGAATTTCTACCTTCCACTCGGAAGAAAGTGATGACTGGATTGCACTGAAGGAAGTTCTCGTGCCGAATATTGAGCGCTTTAACATCACTCTAGAGCAACTGAAAAGCGTTCTTGCTGGAAAAGTGTGTTCTTTGCTGGAGTATACCAGTAACAGCCTTTTTGAACTAGCGTATACCAATGGACCGAGTAATGAGACGAGATGTATCGTGGGAAAGAAAATTTCGTTTATCGGCATGGATACAATTTGTTTACGCTTGACTGGATACCAAAACTATCTGCGAACGTTTGGTAGGACAAATTCCATTCACTTGGATCTGTACATAGACAGATATCGGATATGGTGTCAAGAATCAACAGTCGACCTAGGCAGTGAAAGCAGAAGTACACCGCGACGAGCGACGACGCGAAACGAAACATATGCTTATTATTACTATCGTTTTCTTAGCGCAGCAGCAGTTTACATGAACATTGGCGTAAGGGCGCTTTACCGAAAGTTGCCATATGTGAAAGGTGAAATCCAATGCTCATCCGATACAAGCCGCGAAGAGTGTGAAAATAAGTGTCTCAGAGGATGGATCAAGGCGAATTGTCATTGTTCGCCGATCACATTCAATTTGACAAGTAAGTACAAAATTTTTAAGGGGAAGAATAGTAGATAATTATCGAGCGGCTAAGAATCGGGGAGATATGTCGGATTTCTTTCACTTGCATCATTAATAACTTTGATTGAATTCTTTTTTTGGAGAGTCAGCCAAAGTTGAATTTTCGGTGGCGCGTTCCATATGCGAAAAGTTTCAATTTTTTAGCATCCTAGGCAATATTTTGCATGTTCTTTTGGGGCCAGAATGGGTAATCCTTGACACCACAGAGTTTAGGGAACTTCTGGCTTTGGCTACCAAAATTCCAGGTTTTTTGCAGTATAGCAAAATTAAACGCGTTTTACTGTCGCAGGGAAAATATAAAATTTGGAATTGATCGCAGAAAAAAATTAAATATATTTACTAATTAGCGGCCAAGCTGAGGCTTTAGAGATGCGAGTGGGCTGAGGATTTGTCTTCATGGTCCCTCCACCGTTAATCCGACTGTGTACCAATGGGCTATTGAGCCGCGACGATCGACTAGTCAAATAGAGCGCGACGTTCATTTCTCTGAACTTCTCGTTCAGTGAAAAAAATGTGTTGAATCAATTGTAAAATATCTGAGATATAAGCAACTAAAAAGGTTTCTCGATGTTGGAACACTGTGTAATTCATCATTTTGTAATTACTTAAGACGAATAATTTATGATTTATGTACCAATATCGCACTGTCTGACAGATTCCAACCGTTTTAGCAGACATAACACACTATCGCAACTGCACAGTAGATGATTACTCAATTTGTCTGAAACATTATGCGGAAAATGCGATCTATGTGTGCACAAATAAATGTGTGCCGCTATGCGAGCAGTGGCACTACGAGTATACTTTACAATCAGTGGAAAACTCGTTTAGTTTCATAGAAATAGGTTTTAAAACATTAGATTATGTCATCATTGAAGAAGTGTTCTCGTGTCCCAGTTTCGAAGAGTTCATTGGAGCGTTGGGGGGCGCCCTTGGAATCTGGCTGGGACTCGATTTTTTGATCATCATTGAATTCATTGTCAAGCTGGTAACGCAGTTAATCAAGAAGATTTTGTTGAGAAACGTTCATAATTCTGAAGAAGACAAACAACGGAAAAGCGCCAAAATTGGTTGCATAGAAGAGAACGTTGAAAATGGAATATCATCGTCAAATGAAGCTGGAAATTATTTAACTGAAAACCAAAAAAAGCATAAAGAAAATAAGAGTGAAATTGCTGGGACATGTGTTCGCCAGATAAAGAGAAGCGAAAAGCAAAGAACACCAAGGAAGAAAAGACAGAGCAATGGGCTGAAAGAGAAACATGAGCAGCAGAGAAGAAAGCGTTCAGAGAATAACATAGTGGAGAGCGAGATATTAGATGATCAAATGAAGAATATTGATGCTCATAACAGACGTCTACGGAATCAAAAAGTAATTGTAAGCGACAATGTTGATGCAGTTCAACAAGAGTCTACTGCACTTGCCAACAATTGCAGTGCTCGAAGTTGGTTTCTTCAAAATATGATCGTCTTACTATTAAATGGCGATGCTTCTAAAGACAAACGAGCCCTGTATCTCCGACTTGTTGAAAAACTGTTTTGGGCAACAATTTACTTAGTTGGTAGCCTTTTCACGACTTTATGGTGCGTTCAGTTAATCACCTTGTACTTGGCAGACGAAACGGTTTATTATCCTTCGCTTATCAAAAATCGAACAGTTTTATTGCCGCCACCATCGCTTTGTATTTCTTTCAACAATTATATACAATTCGAAAGATATGGCAACTGTTCTGATGCTTTAATGGAATATTTCGGCCAAGCGAATTTTGACAGAGCATCGTTTATTCAACTTTCTGATGGAAAAGATTGGCCCAAATCGCTTGTTATCATTGGACTTTTGTATTTCCGTATCCTTGCAAGTTCTGAAATTAAGAACACTGATGTTAATTTTACTTCTGAGTACGAGTTGCACTTGAACTCTTTATCTGGTAAGTTATAAGCAGTGTGAAGCAAATTTTTCACAATATGTACGATGTTTAATTATTACAGAGAACAGGTGCACATTTCTGCCTTATTCTACCAAACAAGGTATACTTTTACAGCGCAAAAATGGTGGCGGTTTTAAACTACAGTCAACTGCTTTTATAACGCCTGGCTCTATAACGTCGCTGGCTTTATAACGTCGGTCCTTGGCCGGTCCCGTGTACTATGTTTTGTACAGGGCCAACTGCCTCTATAACGTAACTGTCTTTATAACGTCGGTCTTTGACCGGTCCCTTGACCAACGTTATAAAAGCAGTTGACTGTACCTAGGTGATTAGCATTTATTTCAGTGTAAGATGCACATTCTGCTACAGAGACTACAGTAAACTTCTAACAGCACGTGGGAGGGCAGCAGAAGGAAGGAAAAAAGCGCTCAATTGATTTAAGTTGCTTGGTCCATGAATCGAACATGCTATAGGTGATCTTATTGATTCAAGTAAAGCAGGGATCCCTCCAAGACCCGAATGATAATTTGAATAAATTTAAAGCGACAGAGATATTAGGTGATTAGAAATATTAGGAATTAATATAAGGCGTCCAGATGAAAAAGACCGTTAGAATTCAGCGGTTTTTAATTGGATGCAAATTTGATGTTCAAAGTAAAAGTTAAAAATTAACGAAAGAATTGGAAGTTCAGATTTTGCAGTGATGTAAATGATCGAAACATGTTAAAATTAGATTGGACATAATTTTACTCTTCTAAAACATTTCTTTCTTCGCGTAAATGATAAATGATAACAAAATCACACTGCTTATGAATTCTTAGGGTAAAGCTGAACAATTTTAGACAGCAAAGTTCTAGCATTTACATTTCGTCATGATTCCGCTTCTGTCGGAGGGATTTTGGCGTGATCCGCTGAAAATACGATTATTATCAAAAACAGAGATTATTTTGACATAGTCTGTTGCAATTAAAGTTAATTTTTCAGGCAATACAGACGAGTGAACTTTTGTTTTTAAAATATAATACTGGGTGTCCCAAAAGTAAATGACGATTTTCAATTGACTGTATTGTCGAAATTCCTCGACCGTTCAAGAAAACCGAGCCGAAAGCACCGTAGTAAGGAAAAATTTTTTTCAAGGGGCAGGGTTGCCAGGTCGAAAATCGGTTTTTCAGACAAATTTTTAAGACATGCGCTTCCAATTTAAGACAAAATTTAAGACAAAATATCATATCGTTTTTGCGACTTTTTCGAAACTAATTTTTTTAATCAAAAATAAGAATAGGCTTTAGTAGTAGCATCTGATCTCCAAAAAAGACAAAAAATGACAAGACAAACATTAGTTTTCAGCGAATGATAAAAATATACACGTTTGCCTGCTGCTTTTTTGTCTTGAAAATATTTGTGTCTTAAAAGATTTAAGACAGAGCATCTAAATTTAAGACAATTTCTTAAATTTAAGTGAAAATGGCAAACCTGTCAAGGGGACTTCAGTTCGTAGCGAGACTTCTTTTTTTCGTAAATTGAGGGCTAAGAAAACGAACTAAAACAGCATAAATTATCTAATTTTCCTTTTCGACAGTAAAGAAACAATCCAATATAGCCGCATACATGCCTCATGAGTCAATTATCGAAATATTCTGTAAGTATCTCGAAAGATTGACCGAAAACGTCATCGGCCATAAATCCCTCTGGTATTGTTACGTATTGCTAATGTAATTCGTTACGTAAACAAAATATAGCTGCTTCTCTGCTGAATATTTAACTCTGAGAGTCATATAATGTTTTAATAGACGTAGCGCGCCGTTCACAAACGTCTAAAGATGTCGCAATAGGCTTGATACATTTTACGGATAAACTATTAATCGAGCAGTGTTTTAATTTCGCGCATTAACCTTATAGTATTGGGACCAAACCCCGTTATTCTGGTTGAACGGTCGAGGAATTTCGACAATAACTTTCGTTCATTTTAACCAAATTAAATGATTTTTAAACCATTAGAAAGCCCTTTATATGCCATTTCTTTGGTAGCAAAATCAAATCTTCAAGTTATTTCCAGCGTTATCGACATATCTTCTTAGTCGATTCTTCTCATTGACCCTGCCATTGCACTTTGAAGGAGCTTCTGTGAAACATTGTTAAAATTCTCACGAACGCGCTCTTATAATGCCTTCAAAGTTTCAGTATTTATCTTTTAAACCTCTTTTTTGGCCCAAACCCCCAAGGAAAAATTGCAGGGCGCTAGATCCGGGCTGCGGGAAAGTGGGAACGTTCCATATGAGTTTCTTCTGAGAGCAACAGCATCAGTGAGAAGAATCGACTAAGAAGATGTGCCGATAACGCTAGAAGTAACTTGGAGATTTTATTTCGCTACTAAAGAAATGGCATATAAAGGGCTTTCTAATGGTTTAAAAATCATTGAATTTTGTTATAAAGAACGGAACTTATAGTGAATTAAAATTCTTCAGTTACTTGTGGGACACCCTGTATTTTATCATAATTTAGTCTGTGCCATGATATGTACGACTCACCCTCACTGTAAAACATATTTTAGGTTATGACACTCTATTTAAAGATGATATCGACAAATCAATAAACGACATTCTTCTGCCAAAACTTTTGGAATGGAATATAACAACGAACGAATTGCGACAAAAACTGGGAGCTGATCTTGCTCGCGTGGCTGAATTGAAGATTACCTTCACGAATAGTAATGGAACGATTGATATCGTCAAAGACTCTTCCTTTTATACGGCAGCCATCAGCCATGAATTAGTATGCTACAGCCTGTCTTTTGAATTAAACTTTACTGATCCAGATGATACGCTCGAGATTTTGATAAAAGGATACACGTATCCGGTAGATTTTAAGCTTGGTCCCGGTTACATATTATTGTCGGACTTTTTACTGGACAACGAGGATATGGCTGTTAACATTTATGCGGGTGTCCCATAAAAAAAACCAGGCGACATAACTTTTTAACGGGGTAGCGCTTTTGGCCCAAATTTTAACCGTATGGTGTCCTAGTATGGGGCTTCAAGTGTGCAGAGTTTGGGCCGCCTCCTTTACAAACTGTCGTTGCGGGACTCGAATATGTGCAAAGAAAGGACCTTATATCGGAGGTGATTATGGAGGGTCATTGTAAAGCGGAGAGTTGAGATGGTGAGCTGATTTTTGGGCCAGGGGTAGTCCCCAGAGATGCGAGTATTTTCCCAAAAGTTTTGAAAATTGGTCAAAAACTTTCCAAAAATTGCCCAAAATAAGTGCCCGAAAATTTGCCAGAAGTCAGCCAATGAAGCCATTTTGGCCGATTGCCGATATGTTTTTTGCAAAACACTTGCATCTCTGGGGACTACCCCTGGCCCAAAAATCAACTCACCATCTCAACTCTCCGCTTTACAATGACCCTCCAAAGTCAGCTCCGATTTAAGGTCCTTTTTTCGCACATTTTGGGGTCCCGCAACGACAGTTTGTAAAGGAGGCGGCCCAAACTCTGCCCACTTGAAGCCCCATACTAGGACACCATACGGTTAAAATTTGGACCTAAAGCGCTACCCCGTTTAAAAGTTATGTCGCCTGTTTTTTTTATGGGACACTGTAATTTACCCGTTTTTGGTTCCACCGGCGTTTTCTTAGAGAATGGACAAATAACAAGAACATTAATTAGTATTGTCAGCATATCCACAAGTCGGCCCGTGACGAAAGGTATCAAAAATTGTTCTCCAAATACCACCATATCATACTGTCGCGCACAATGCCGCATCGAACTCATAGAAAAATTATGTAACTGCTCGCCAGCTTATTGGTCTATGATGATTCGGTCGACTTCTGGTTTAGACGAATGCACATTTGATCGTTATATGGGATGCCTGTATTATAATGCAAGGGACGATCATGACTGCAAAGATTCCTGTTTACCCTCTTGTACTGCAATATATTTTCGAAGCGATTCGACTATGGACTCTCTAAAAGACAGCGAATATACCGGCGTCAGATTTAGCGTAAAAGACAGCGTCTACGCGTCGATGGAAGAACAACCGAAATTCAATCTTAGCGATTTTTTGATTAAGGTCTAGCCGGATACCCAATTGCGCCATGAAATCAAAGTGTTTTGAATATGTGTAGCAGAAACCGGTAGGAAAATTGGAAAAAGTATTGCGAAATGGTAGTACTAACCAACTTTTATCCCTTTGAAACATCTGGTTTAAAACACTCTAAACTTGTCAATTTTATTATATCGTTGTGGGCATATATACAGGGTGGCCCACAAAAAGTATCCCTTCATCATAACTCGGTTCAAAGGGGGTATTCTGATCGGAAATATTTGGTGGGGATGCATCTCGTGATGAGCCATTAATGAGCCAATTTAGGCCTCCTAAGACCTAAGGATTTCGTGTTGAAATCCAAGAAAGTCAGCGTTACTGAGCTTTAGACCCAGCCTCGTTCACCTCGATGATTCCAAGATTTCCGTAGCGCCGAGCGCTTCATTCATTAACGTTCAAATTTTGATGAGCTCTTCTATGAGAAAATCATTTTTTATGAAATATTTTCAAAATCAAATTTGGGATCATCATTTCAATTTTAGGTAATCTCTGGTCCTAACACAAAATTCTGAGGTCATAGGAGGCTAAACTGGGCCCAATAATAGCTCATCATAAGATGCATTTCCATCTAAAATTTCAGACCGAAACACCTACTTTGAAGCAAGCTATGATCGAGGAATTTTTGTGGGCCAACCTAGAAACTGAAACAAAATATTTGAGTTATTTTTTGACGAAACTATATCAATCTTTCCTTGGCGCAATTAGGTGTCTCATACGTTATTAAGCTAGGAGGAACGCTTGGAATTTTACTGAGTTTTAGCATCTTCAGCTTTTACCACATTTTTGTAACAGCAGCGACATTGTGCTTTGCTTTCATCTTTAAGTGGACTAGATTTGCACAGAGTCCTATATTGCTGAAAAGCTTGGACAAAATAAAAAAATCGGGAATCGCACAATTGATTTTTGCCTTGAATCGACAATTACTTGTAATGAAAATTTGCACCATTACGAATAAAATTAAATGTATTGAAATTTTGAAAAATATTTTGCTGTCAATTGGCTACATGTTTGGCCTTTACGTTACGGTGAGCATGAGCAATGAGCTCTTTCACTCCTTCAAATTTGGCGAAACTAAATATCTTGTCGATTTAATGACAAATGCCACAATCAAATTACCATCTTCAACAATATGCATGCCATGGGCCGCCGTTGAATTTCTAAATGAAACAGAAATCAGCCATTTTGAGGATAATACCAATTTGATAAGAAATCTTTACTTTAATTCATCTTATAACAAGGAAGAATTTTTTGGCGGAGAGTGGCCCGCATGGCTTATTCAGTGGGCATATGAATATTTGATCATTTACGATAAAGTCGAAAGGCATGGCAACCAGGAGATTATTTCTGCTTTGCTGCCTGGTGACGATAGTTGCGCATCAAAAGAATCAAGAAGCACAACATCTAATTACAGTTTTACATCTCTGATGGAACTAGATGAATTGATTGACCATCTGAATATAACTATTCTTGAGTTAAAGCAAAATCTGGGGCAGAAAATTAGAGATATATGTAAAATTGAGGTCGGCTTCATGAAGGAGGCCGATGGAGCATCGAATCAAACGGTTTTGAATATAACTGATACGACATTCATTGGTGAGGATAGGGTCTGTTACAAGCTGCCCCTGGACTCAGTGACGTTCAGCTCGAAATCAGATTATATTTCCATTTTTGTTGATAGAGAATTATTGCCTAATCCGCTTCATTCAACTTATTGGAAACCCATAACTATTGATTTTAGTGGGCTTGACGTAAGTAAAGAATACATAGGAGTATCTCTATACTCCTTTAGTCGTATATTCGGATCATCACTTTCTTTACGTTTCGGCGAACCTTTGCTTACAAAGTTGGCGATTTCCGAGATATACGAAGCGATGCCAGTGAGCTCCGGTGTACGGCATTGCTCCGAGAGCAAATCGATGGAAACATGCCAAGACGAATGCCAACAGAAGAAAATCAAGCGCGTCTGCAAATGCTCACCAGCAGCACGGTCGAGTAATTCCCTGAATACTAATTTGACTCGGTGCCATTTAATCGACTATAAAACATGTGCCAGTTTGTTCGTTAGCAATGATGCGGATCTCTGCGAATTAAGCTGCGTTCCGCATTGTAAACGCATCAGTTTTACAGATGAACTAAGCTATTATGAAATAGATATTGAATATAATGAGGCTAAAATATTTCTCACAGTTGGCTCATTTGAATATCTCAGTTATAAGGAAGTGTACAAGCTTACGATAAGCAACTTTATTAACGAATTTGGTGGCATTCTTGGTTTATGGATTGGACTTGATATCCTTATATTCATAGACCTATTTTACTGGCTTATTTGCAAAGTTTGCCACACTTTCCGACAATTTCTTTGACGCATACTTTTAAAGCTGGGCGCAATACTTGATACTAAAATGAAGAATATTTGGTTATGTCGCTTGCACAACTCATTGGTTTGCAACGATTTGATGTCATTACAAATGATTCTTATTTTTGTGATAATGGAAACGCCTATTTGCTTCTTGCGAATCACCATTTATTTTATGTGAATATTCAGAGAGTCATTTATGTCCTGAGCTTATTTTTTCAAATTTTTTGCAGTTGTGCTAACTTGGAGAAAAGATTGTATCTCTTTGGGGCGCGGACACATCTCCGACCAGGACACTTCTCCGACTAGGACATTTCTCCGACCGGACAGTTCTCCGACAGAC
Source organism: Plectus sambesii (assembly GCA_002796945.1). Lineage (NCBI taxonomy): Eukaryota > Metazoa > Nematoda > Chromadorea > Plectida > Plectidae > Plectus > Plectus sambesii. Next base: position 10,976 of record NIUQ01001372.1, on the reverse strand, counting down.
AATTCTCCGACCGGACAATTCTCTGACAGATATTTAACCCCTCCCCGGACAGTTCTCCGACATAATAATTTTTACTACAATACGAAGGAGCGAGATCCTTGGGTTGTATTGTATCTTGCGAGTGTTGCCCTATTGAGGTCAAATAACCTACTGACCGCGTAGAACAATACGCGGCAACCGGAAATGTGGCGACATTTTTGAATGAAGCGCGGCAAAAGGTGAGTGCGCGGCTACAATGCGCGGCAAATGGAAGAGTGAGCTGTATGTAAGCATCGAACTGAGATCAAGAGAATCGGTTTCTAAATAATGCTCGCTCTTTTTCATGTCTGTTCATTGTTCTTTTACTCTTACATTGCTTCACTTTTCCTGTGTAACTTTTTTCTACCTTTGCTCCCTTATTTGAGTAAGAAGATAGCTAACTTACGAACGATTGTTCATTCGCAAGCAGATTAGTCCAGTTGGAGAAATATCATAGAAAGTGAAAGTTCAGTCTAGTCGGAGAACTGTCCGGGGGGTATAAATATCTGTCGGAGAATTGTCCGGTCGGAGAAGTGACCGGTCGGAGAACTGTCCGGTCGGAGAAATGACCGGTCGGANCTAGTCGGAGAACTGTCCGGGGGGTCTAAATATCTGTCGGAGAATTGTCCGGTCGGAGAACTGTCCGGTCGGAGAAATGACCGGTCGGAGAACTGTCCAAGTCGGAGATGTGTCCGCCTCCCGATTTGGTGATGCTGGTACAGTAGTGTTCAAAAATTTGTCTAAAAACATTCGATGTGCCGGATGCGAAAAAATGTTTAAATTCAATGAACTCTATGCACGCACGGTGCAAAGCGGATGCGTCAATTCAAATGTATAGCTTACTCTATCAGTAGCTTATTTTAGCTATCTTATTTACGCATTCCTTTTATTCAACGATTCCGCATAAACCGCAATGAGTTGCTTCACTCACTTGATCGTGCTAAACAATAACTTAATAAAATCTCTATCCATTGTATTAGTGTTAGACTGGGTGTTTTCTCTGCAACTGGCTGCGTGATTGAATGGGTAACGGTGACGGCGGACTATTGAAGCGTTGCCGACAATTGCCACGGCTGAATCGAACGGGAAATGAAATCGGCGGGGGCTTTGGGTTGAGTCACGTCTATGGCGGTCGTGGTCGAGGCGCATCGCAAAAAAGTGTTGCATTGAATCAAACGAGGAGCGACAAATTAAATCGGCGAATACCATTGAATGTGAGCAGCGAGGACGCAGACGCGGCCGCCTCGCCGGTCTCTTCACTGTCGCGCCCCCCCTGGCAACTGTTCAGTAGCGGCGCGACGATTGGCTCCGTTTTTAATACCAAACAACTGTATCTACATCACAGAACAAAACCGAAGCAGCGAAAAGGTGAGCAAACATATCAGCACTCATATAATCAAAATATACAGCGACGCACACGAAATGGGCGAACCAAGCAATCACAGCTTTTCGGGCCAGCCAAAGTCCCGACCGGTCATCTCGTAGAACAGTTTGTTGTGCCGGGCATAAAACTGATTGAGCAGTTGCAAAGTTCGCGCCGACAATGACGGATGCGTTCGACCCTTGGTCGCACCCAGACAGCGAAAATCAGTATCGGTATGACGACGTTTGACGCAAGGGAAGCCCTTGGTGGCGTTGAAGTTGAAATGGTCGTCGCTGATGAAACTGGGCAAACCGAGGAAGCGTTCGACCGCCTGCATCTCATTCACGGGGTTATTGATGAGCTCCTCGCCGTTGACGAAATGAATCTGCTCGAGCGGGAAGTAAGGCAGCCACTTGCTGAGGTGCTTGGCGTACATTCCGATGCGCACCGCCGACCAGCGCTCGTTGATCTTCTCTTTGCCGTCGTGGAAGAGCATCTCGTCGAACGACCTCTTCGTCCTACCCTTGCTGAACGACTGCGTATAATCTGTAAAATGCGATCTGTTGCTGTGAGATTTGCCGCCGCCTATGCAGTCTTCAACGCAACCTGATATTGCTCTTGTTGATGGATCGCGAACGACGACGATCAGCTTGATAGCCGATGACATCCGATGAATTCTCGCTGGCACTTCCCGTTTGACGAAGTAACACGGCGTTTTTTCAATCGTCATCTGTTCGCCATCGTCGTCGGCGGCATTTGACTTCTGAAAGGCCAGCGCCGCGCTCTTTTGTCATAGTTTGTCGGCGAAAAGGGGCGAGGAAAATTGATCGCGTTTGCCACTTTCGCTATCGGCGACGGGCAGGTGGATGCGGGGTCATCAGCGGAGACTGACGCAGTGTTTCTGTTTCGCGACATCGCAAATTGTGCGTCGCCGAGGCCAACAAGGGATAATTTTAATCGTTTCGCCTCCCGCAGTGTCCGCGCGACGACGTTTCACTGATTGATGGCGGTGAGACGGCCGTGAGACTGACCACCTAGCGTGAGATGGAACGCCTTCGCCGATCGGAATTGCTCATCAGTCAGCGACATCCCGCCCCTCTTTGCCTCCTTGGCTGTCACAAACAATCACCGTCGCAGGTACGGTCACTAAGACGCAATTACACGCTTCCGCCGCTGACCAACGCTGCGCTCTCGTTAATGTACCAGACGAAGCCAATTACCAACCGCTAATTCTCGCCATCGACCCGACGCAGCCTGTTCGAGGCAATAAGCGCTTCCGTCGGCTTCGTTGGCCGCTCATCTCAATGGCGGGCGAATGCCTGTCGGCCGGCAATAAAACGACCCGGCGCACAACACTTGGCGATCGTACATCATTAGTTTGGCGGCGCAATTTGTCGGACAACAGCGCCTTCGATGCTCGCCCTCCCAGTCGTTAACACTTACCGGACGCCTGTTCTTCGCCGCCGTCTGCTCGCCGCACACGGCTAAAAACCTCCCAGACACCTCGTCTACACACTTGGATCCCCTAATCACTCAGAGCGCACTCACACACCCGCTTCAACGTAGCACACAACGAGCGAGCTGCATACCAACTACATGACAGAAATACTCACCGATACCAGTTGAGTCCACGGTCGTGGTAGCGATCGAAGAAGTGCACTTCGGGCCCCGGAGCGCTAATGTTCGGATGCAACCGCAAGTATTCGAGCAGCGCACGAGTTCCGCCTTTCTTCACGCCAATGATGATAGCCTGGGGCAGTCGTTTGACAGTTTTCGTGTCCGACGCGGACAAATCAACTGCTCCATGAGCCACCGACGACTCCAGGAAACACCCGCCGCAGAATACGACGAATACGATGAATACTTGAGGCCACTGGGGCATTGTTCCATGAAAACGTTCACAACGACGACGACAACATGATTGGTGATTGGATGACCAGATGGTTAAAATTGGTGTAACGGAGCCGGAACGCTGTCCGACGTCAACCGCACTCAATTACTGCTCGGACAGCTGCTCAAGTCGGCAAGTAACCGACGACAAACGGCCGAGCAGCGGTTTAATTGGATTGGCACAAAGACGCGCGCTGAAATTCTACGCAGCGCCCCCTAGCGGTCGCACTGCGCTGCTCTCCTCCCGACATTGCGTTTGTTCGCACTTCGGAGGCTGTATTATTCTTTAACTGACGCGTTTTTTTAATACTCGGTGTGACGCTCGATCGTATCCTCTTCCTGCTCGTCATGCAGTAGGTCGCAAGCTACTCTGTCAAAATCTTCCTCAAGATCCACAGTGCGCCAGGATGGTCGTGACTGGGGGCAACACCATGTGTCTGATCACAAACCGTTGACACATGCTCGGCTGGACCTATCGCGACTTCGCCACGCGCAACCTGCTCGCCGGCGATCAGTCCATCTTACTCAAAGTAGCCGACTCTGATCTGCCCGGGTGGCACGAGTGACGACTATCAACCTTTTCACACCCATGAACAACATTCACTGCTCACAAAGCCTGAACGACAGTCATTGTCGAGTCAATCGCATCGCCATGTGGGAGATGTTTCAAAGCTCCTTCAGCTTTCCTATCGCGATATATCGGCGCTAATCGTCGAGAGAAGCGACAAACAGAGCCCTCGTCCCACGCCGTCGACTGCAATCACGAAGCTGACGAGTCAGTACTGGCACGAAGTGGCTCGATAAGCGACCTTTCTTCGTCGTGCCATGCGCTGAAAAATAGGATGCCTTTCGACTCGGATGACGGACACTCATTCGAACGCCGATCCTCACTCACTCACTCAGCGATTCTCATTACTCATTCATACCTACCTTGTGATTCATTCACCATCCCTTCATTTCCGTCACCTCTCCACCTCACCTCTATTTATTACATCGACCCGCTTCATCACCGATATAGCAACAGACGCACACAGTGCAGCGAGGACACTTTTATCCGATGCTAACTTTAGCATTTATTTATTCGGTAGAGTATCACGCAAAGTTGAGCGCCAATTACGACGTAAGCATAAAAGGTANAACAGTTCGTGAGCGATAAAGCGATTATAATGCTTACGGTAGCATTCTTGCGCATTAATCAATTGACACTCCAAAAGATCACTTCTCAAAAGTACCAATTCAAGAGTTTCCAATGCGGTTGGGTATCATACACGAACCATCAACAAGTTGGCAACTGAAGATGGGCATTGAGAAGAAACGATCGATAAACTGGTTACATTCTTTGGACTTGTCGCCTGGAGATCAAAGCGCGGCGACAGTGAATAGCATTCGCAGAGCGAATCAGTTTAGAACGATCAAAGCAAAAAACGTATTTCCGGCGAGTCGTCCTGTTTTTCGATCTCAAAATAAATGTGAGCAAGGTAGTTCCGCTGGTGTGGTGCATCTTATCTAATATCGGTCGCTCTGAAAATCTTATCTTTTGCCACACGGTGTTCGCCTTTCGTTGACGATCGTATCGAACTAGCAAACTCCGTTGTTTCGCGAATGAATTCAAAGAAAAGGAGCGAACGTCAGTGATAGACACGGAAGTGAAATTACGAGCACGTTAGAATGTATGTGTGTATGTGTATATGTATGTGATGTATATGTATGTGATATAACGATTAAATGATAAAAGATAGAGATAGTTTAAGGTCGGGCGAAGGATGGACGAAAGAAGAGAGCGAAAAGGAGAGGAAAGGTGTCTTCTATTGGGCGCAAGTCGATCGGGGCGTGCGGAATCGGGTACGGGGCTGACACCGATTGACAGCAGAGCGTGGCGGGAACAAACAGGCCCAAATGCCTGGATCGCCGTCGGCCGCCCTGCCACAATTGTTGCGGGCCAACAGTTGGGCGTGAAGATTAGTCCTGTCGCCGGCAGTCCGTCTCGCCCGGTCGCCGTTCTCTTTCCCGGTCGATTAGTTCGCTGCGTCGGTCCACCAGCTATCGCGCGTCGTCGAAGACATGACGGCCACCTCGACTCTGCTGTTCATCTTGGTCACGGCCGTTTTGCTGCCGACGCAGTTGGTGGCGCAAGATGAAGAGTCGGTGAATAGCAAGTGTCGGGAGCTGCTCTCGTGTGCCGTCAAGAAAGAGTGTATCAAGACACAGTGGCTCGGTCAGCGCTTCCAGGACGCCGAAGTGTCGACGCGACTGTACGACGACTTGGACTCGGCTATCAACTACGGCTGCATTTTCACGACGGGTTGCGCCGATGCGTGCTCCAAGTGCCCGCTGTGCACCGCCAGTCGCAAACAAATCGTCGCTATTCTCACCAAAGAACCCACAGGTGCGTGCAACAAATCGCTCCAGAGAATACGGTATTAATTAATAGCGTTTCAGACGAATGCCCCATCCTAGAAACTTGCGCCTTGAGCTGCGTAGGCGAAGAGTTGAACATTACGAATGTCAATTTCTGCCTGCGAGAGAAGTGCGCGATCCACTGCTTCGACGGCAGTTGCCCGCGCTGCAAGGCCTTTACGACCAGGGTGTTCAACCAAGCGTGCGCCAGCGCCCAGTTCAGGAAACGTGTCAAGAACTTTGACGGGCGCTGCCACGAAATGTTCGACGCGATCTTGGCAAAGAAGTTTGCGAACGAATTCTCAAGGACGACAACACAGCGTCCGTCTAAGCGCCGAAGACTTCATCACCATCACTGACCGCCGCGTAGCTTTAGACATTACTAACGGCTCAATGCGACAGCAAGTACAGTAGAACCCGGATAAGTGCAGCATAAATTTGTAGCTACCCGTGTCGTAAACGTAGCGTACTAACGAGTTCGGATAAGTGCAGAGATGGGACAAAACGCGGCATATGACTGGCTCTCCTCTTTCGGCTTCTCTCTCTGGAGACGCTGCACTTATCCGGGTCTCATTGTGGCGATGATCTACGAGCTGAGCTCCTTCTGCGTCCATAATATATTTCAATGCGATATGTCATGTGCAGAAAATGTTGTGGTCATAGAGTGGAAATTTTAATCTTCGCACTTGGCAAATTTACACAGAACATCTGGAAACTGGCCGGTAAGGCGGCGCAACAATTGAGAGAAGGTAGGCGAAGGGCGGCGAGGCGCTGCTCTCAACCGGTCAAATCGTTGTGGTCGAATAATAGTTGATCATAAATAAGGGCGGAGATTTGACGGCCGGCGAAGAATCGCTTGTCGAGCGCCTGTCGAGCGCACTCCGCTTCTGCAATTAAAGTTAATGGTGCAACAGGTTTTGCGGATGGACGAGACGAGACAGAGCCACTTACCGGCCGGTTCCGAAAATCGTACGAAGATCTTCACGACGACCGTCGCATTCGCATCTTCGCCCTGATGTTCTTGTGAGATCACTACCTAAAAATGGGTGGAAAATAACATCGGTGATGTGTCGACCTGTTGACATTTGTCCGCCCCCTCCGCCCTTTCACCTGTCTACCTGCCCACCTACTCACATTGTGTCAAACCGCCTCTCTTTCTCGATGAAAGTTAGCGAACACGACTAATAGGATCACGGGGCAGTATTTTCCATCAAATGAAGGATACTCGATGGTGATATCATTTTTAGAGCACAGGGAAGGCGAGTGCACCCACTAAGAGAGTCGACAGTCAAATCCAACTAACCGGTTAAATCATCGAGACGCGCGGCGCAATTGTTCAAAGTTCAAAAAGGAGACGATGTCAGGGAAAGTCGCCTTCCACCCTACTACACGAAAAACGCCGTAAAAGGGCCAAGTAAAAGAAGGGCAAGGAAGGATGGACATCCTCGACTTTGACGTAGTCAATATTTTCCGAGCAGGAACTAGAAATGTTCCATTTAAATGAGGAAAACTGCTTCGAAAGACGACAGCGCTTTTTTCTATAAAATTAGACACGCGAAAACCATGAAACGACTCTCATTCTGGGGGGAAATGCTGTTTTCGCACTGAAAGCGAACTGATCTTTGCCAACTACGATACCTGGCTCGATTTTTCGTTACTGATCGGATTATAGTGCCTATATCCCATTTACACCTTTACAAACAAAGGATAAGGAAGTAAAAATAGACGGACCTCATCGACTTTGCCGTACTTGGTGCACTCCTCGCGAATTTCGTCCTCTAGCTCGTCGTCCATCTCTTCGATAGTGACCATATTCCTGAGGACGATGACGGAGGAGCGGTTGACCCGCATCAACTTGTGCATGAGCATGTGTCTGGCGTCATTGCCGCGAATCTCCAGGTTTTCCTGTTGCGCCAACGACGCGTTGTCGCCGATCTCCGTTGTCTGGGCCTTGTCGGCCACCACTTCCGACAGTTCGGACGAAATCGCATGCGCTGAAAGAATGAATAGTCGTCGTCGTCATTACCGTTAAAGAATGAATCATTTTCGGTTAAGGTGAAACGTGTCACTTTTCGCTCTAACTATTATCAAAATCGCACCGTATACGTCGCTTTATGCGATCTTGATAAGTGATTAATCTACGCCTCACGTAAACCCTAATCGACAGTTTAGGCAGTCTGTTTATACTGACAAAATAAGATGTATTATTCAGCATGTTATCTGTATGTTCTTTAACTTTAAATGACATTTATACCGATAAGTTAGATTGTTATAAAAATCATATGCTCATAAATCGAAAAAGAAAAAAAAGAGTCCAATCACCTACTTAAAACCACGACTCATACGTCTCACTCTCAAAGAACGCAATCGATTCCAAATCAAAGGAAGATGGCGCTTACCGACTCGCACGGCGTTGACGGCGGACGCGGAGACCTTTTGGGAAGGAAGGGGTTCCTTGCCCTTTTTCTTCTTGGGCTTCTTTTTCTTGACGCCACCGGCGGCGACGACGGCGTAGGAGGAAGGGCCGGTGCCAACGGGAACTACAGCACCCTCGTTGCCGATCATAGACCCGTCGGTAATGGCCAGGGAGCCAGTCGGCTGCATCGCGTACGTCGACGGTCCCGACGGCCTCGGCGTCGGTCGGGAGTTCATGCTCACCGAAACCGCCTGAGCCCGTGGAACTTTCGAACCCGAATTTGACGGCGCCGAATCTGCAACACAAATTGGTAATTTATGAATGAATAATGAGTAATTTTAAAAATTATCAATCACTTTTAGGGTTGTAATCGAGCCTAATTTCGCCGGCGAGAGTTATGAAGATGGATGACGTCAAAATTTAACAAATTCAATTGGTTTCTCATCTTTTTTGAATTACCATACGATTCGCGAAATGAATTGATATCATATCATATTCAGTAATGCTCGAATCTCATTTTTAGACTTAGAGAAAGCAGAACATCAAATACATGTCCCAGTGGCCGTGGCAGGTCTCACTACAACTACCTTCTACAGCAACCTCCCCCCAAATATCAAACAGTAAACGCTACCTGCAGTTGCCAAGAACAAATCGCTGGGCATGGGTAATCGGTCGGTAGCAATTTCAGGGGTGATGAGCGCGGGAGCGGGAGGCACGACAATTGTCGGCGGCGGGGCGTTGGCGACGAAGCCACCGAATCCTCGCGCTCTCCCAGGGCCTGGCGAAGAGCCAGCGCTGCCTCCGCCGGCCGCCGGACTGGCCGACCTGCTGCCTTCTCGGGAGGTCGACGTTGCAAAAGGCATAGCCAATCCTGAAAAAACCATTCCGAATAGCCAAACGAAACTACAAAAGTGTTCAATCAAAGATTCTACCTGGCGGAGGGACTGAGAAGACGGCTTGACCGCTCATCGCACCTAAACTTTGCGCCTCGCGTCTGTCGGCATCTCTCATCGACGTATCACCCAGCATCACCCTCGGCGCTTGTCCCGAGCCAGTCGCTTGTATAGGTTTTGACTGAAACAGCACGTCAATAAACACAAATTCATCTCTTTATGAACGAATCTATTTCGGTTGGGTCGTCGAATAAAATGGGTTGGAAAGTCGTTTTGTCAAATAATGAAATAATTTACTGACTAATATTTTAGAACCGGTCTCGATTATTATTTGTAACAGCTTTTAACGGTATTCTTACTTTTTCTACCGCTTCTTTTGCTTAACGAGTCTCGCCTTATATTTAAATAAAAAACATGCACAAACTAAGAGAAATTTATGATCAAAAGTAACTCAATTTGAGACTTCGTGCACATTGCGTCATATTAGTCAGACAACAAAGTTCAACAAAGAAAAAGCAAGCGTTCACTTACCCCAGCCGTCACTTCGATGGCTTGAATTTGAGCAGTGACCGCGGCGGCGGCGACAGCGGCGGCGGTGGGCAGACTGACGACAGACGTGGGGACGACGTAGGTCAGGGCTTCTGGGGGAGTGATGCATTTGCCGACGCGCAAATACTGTCCACCCAAGTCGAACATGTTCATCGACGCGATCGCCTCCTGAGCAGACTGGTTCCGATCGAATTCGATATAGCCAAAGCCTCTACAAAGCAATCGTCACTTTCTGAGTATAAAGATCACTAAAGGAGATCGTGAAACGCCCTCTCGCGATGAACATCCCAAAGTATTCGTGGGGAGTTTGTCTGGGGAGCCCATGAAGTGGGGGAAGAGGGAAATTAATAGAAAATTGAAGAAATCCATGGCAATATTTAACAAATGAGGACGACGATTTCGTAAACCAGAGGATTTTTCTATACCTTCGCCGGTGGCCAGAGTTGATAAGTGTTGCGGACAGATGAAAAGAGGGACCGACAGTCGCTGACGAAAGATGAAATTCGTAACTCACCGATGGCCTTTGCCGTGAACGCTCTGCTTGGCGAGCTGACAGTTGAGGACGGTGCCGAAAGCCTCGAAGACGCTCTTCAGGTCGACTTCGGACAGGTCGGGGTGGACGGAAGCGACGTAAACGCGATGGTAGTCCTTGGCCTCCTCCATGACCATTTCGATGATGGGCTGAGCTTGGGGCATGTTGGACGGCCGCCCGACCTAAAGGTCGAATTCAACTAATGATCGACGCTCGCAATCGACCGGCGCGACCGCGCATCCGTCAGCGAACGGACAGCGGCGTAACGAAACAAACAGGTCGATCGCGAGCAAGCAGTTCATACGGGGAGGGTGTGGGACGCCAGACTCCGTCGACAAAAACACGACCACAGTCACACGCTCACCTGCTGCTCGAGGAATAGATCGTTCGAATAACTATTATCCCACCGAGCTAGTTCACTCTTTAATGATATACTCTCGCAGGTTTTCGATCAGTAAGAAGAAAGTCATTTAGTGCCATACTGGCAATGATCAAGTCGCTCTTTTCGTTGCGAAAATAGCAATTTTCATCAAGAATAATACATTCTTATTCGATTTTTGACATATAAATTAATAGTAAGATGCGCCGCCGATGTTTCGAATCAGTCTGCTTGATTCGAGCTAAGATTTCTTTTGACTAATGAAAAACCGCGAGTATATCGAAGCAACCTCTCTTTCGATCGATCGATTCCTCCAGCAGCTCAACTGAATCAAAGGGGAGGGGGGCGGGGCGAGGATTCAATTCAAGCTGTCGATCGCACCGCGGTTTGCGAAATGCGCTCCAAACCGGCCACCTTGATATTTCGTCCTCCCATGAGCACGCCGTTCATCGACTCCTGCGCCAGCAACGCCGCCTCAGGCACCTCGTACTCCAGGAACGCGAAGCCCTTGTGGTGCTGGAACGAAGTAGGGATAAAAA
>NIUQ01001371.1:0-31389 GCA_002796945.1 Plectus sambesii | reverse complement strand
TTTCTCTTTAAGAGCCATTTAAATCAGGGAAATTCTTAAAAATATTCGCAGGACCTGTGCCACTCTCTTTCTAAACCTTATCAAACTTCACCTCGCGAACATAAGTCTCAATAACTAAAACCCTTAACTTCTCTATTACTCCTAAGAACTTTATCATTATTTCTGCTAAAGAAATAATTGTATTTTTTTGTGGCCAACCAATCTGATTACAGAAACCATCAACGATGAATGCTCTCTACTTCTGCATGCTTTTACTACTCGCATCGCCGTCTTTGGCTCGGGAGGAGGGCAACGGAGTGGCAGAACTCTCAATCTTTCCGCAATTTCTCCCGAACGGTTGCGCGTGGGACTTTGTTCAGCTGCAGTGTCGCGACATGTTCAATCTCTGCAAGGGGAAATGCGCCAACTTCGGCACCAGCACGTTCAGCGATTGTCGCTGCGCTCCGTTTCCTTGTTAATCAAGCTGATAATCTATCATTCTGTATATGTCCGTCAATTATTGTTGCTTCTTTAATTGTCATGCAATTATTTATACATTAATTGATACCTTTGATAATAGTTGCAAACGTGTTTTGTTGAGATCTCAGCGATTCTTAAGAGACTGGTAATGGCGTCCTTGCAAATAAATCTCTATCAGCATCTGCACAGCATTCGCGTATTAATCATTATCTACTGAGTCAACTAACATGCAGTACATGGAGAATACTGCCTCATAGACACAATAAGAGTGAAAGAATGATTGAGCCTCTAGTGCTTAACTGATCGTATATTTTTTTTCTATCGAGTTTTACAACGTGAAATTTTTCAACAATCACAAACTATAAACGTTCACAATTATCCCACAATCACGAGTTGGTCACAACTTGAAATGCTTTCTGTGCATTACTTTGATCATTCAAATATTTCTTCACGTGGAAACAACACGAAGAAAGTAAGGGACAGATATAATCAGGAATATTTTTGAGGTTTTACTTTTATGCGAGCCCATGAAAATAACTGACAACTAAAAGAGCAAAAAAATAACACCTATACACAATTATATAACTGCAAAATATATAGTTTTAAAAATACATGTTTTGAAAAGGATTAATTTCGAATAGCAGTTATTCTAAACATAACAACGAATTTACACTTTACGACCAATACAACTCGATGCTTCGTGTGACAGCGCGGTGCGGTGCATTATTTTAAAGACAGTGGGACAGCACGGTGCCAGAAATCAAATATATTTTTTGGTAGGGCGTCGAGCGCACTTCAAATAATTTCGAATCAAATTTGATGATCATAGTTGTATTAATTATTTTCCAAAAGTTTTAATAACAAATTTTAAAATATCTGTGCTCTCTGCGGCGCCGTACAGCATGGAACGAAAACCAACTAAATAGTTTGAAAATATATGCATGAATTCAGGAAAGTGTCACCGTCTCAGTTTTACGGCTTCACTTGCTGCGCAATCCTTGTTTCCACATGGGCGCTCTCCGCAACATTTATGAGATTCTTCCTTTTGTAAAAAGAAACGGATGTCGGAATGCGATACATTTTGAAGAAATGATGACGGGTGGGTTGTGAAAAAATGAGCAAAGCGTATGGATTGACTGCCGAGAATAGTGTGTAGCCCAGAGTGCCGATGAAGCTGACGATTTGAACATCAAATAGATTGTATTTAAATCTAAAAAATCGTATTTGGTATTGTTTTACTGATTTTTAGTTCACGTATGATCTTACCGAACATTTACTCACTGATATGCAGCTAGTAATATGACCGTTGCAAATAGCACACATTATTTAGGGCATGCCTGATTATATTTTGTTAGATAAATTGACGAGTCAGTGGCTAATGGTGTGACATATGGAAGTCAAGTATTTTAAGTTGTATCCGTCAAACTACATATGTATTAAATAAGCTTACACAGTCCAAGCTATTTCTTCGGCGATGAAAAAGAATATGGCGATGGCGAGGCCTATGCAGTGAAGAAATCCAATAATCGCCATGTTCAGCACCGCCTTTTCCGTCTCTGTTTTGGCGCGACTGCCTTGACGGTACTGAAATCAATTACAATATAAACTGCAACGTCTATCGTAAAACTATATAAAGACAGAGAATATTGCAAAGTAGAGAAAATAATCATGTAATGAATAATACTGCAAAGAATTCAATTGTTTTGCTAGCCAATATTATCAATTTAGGAGAAGGGCTCCGTCACTTTTGTATATTGAATAGTTGGAGTCGTTTTCACAAAGTGCTGCAAAGTTGCAATTGCAACAGCTTTTCGCAATTCACATTGCAGTCGCACACTCTCACAAATTACTGCTTCACGAAAGTACAACGATTGTATTTGCCCTAAAATGTTTTTGAAATTATAATTATGAAACTAGAATCATAGCTGTGGCGAATTTTTAACAGCAATCTCAAAAGAGTATCTAAAATTGACTCTTGAGGTATCAGCGGGAAATTTTTTAAAAATAAGAATGCAAAGCTTCGGGATTAAGAGGATTCTTTGGTGTTACGTATAATCAATTTATTAATTGCGCTATAAAGGGCGTCTGCATATAGATTGACAGCTTAATACATACCTTTCTGAACGCTGTGAAGAAAATATTTCCATACAGAATAAAAACGCTAATTGCAATGAGTGGTCTGCCAATAAAGGCGGACGGAATAGAGTAGTAAAAGTAGTCATCTGCATTTACCCATTGAAAATAAATGGTTCTGTTATCGACAGGAGAAATATAAATTTGATATTCAAAGATGAACACCACTGGAATAATTGAAATGAGAGCAATTATCCACACTCCAACAATCGACCATAACAGCAACTTTCCATCTTGCCAAAGCTGAAATTCGATAATGCGTGCTGCTATTTCACAGGGAGCATCACGGTATACTGTAACGTTTTAGCATATTTTTGAATTATGCATTGTATCGCAATACGTTCATTCCAAAATACTACGCTTTCGATTTTCATTCAAATGTCTTGGTCCTAGACGACGATACCGATTGATCAGTTTTCGGTGTGGAGATCTGCACCGCGGAACTAGCAGGGAAGGACTATGAATCCCATCGTATGTTGTTAAGTGCCCGCAGCTTGGATACGGGTGAGCGTGCTACACCGTTTAGCGTCCTAGGAGGCGTCTCCGAGAGTATGGGACAATTTGAAATTTCGGCAATAGGTATATTTGGACACATCGAACAGACGCCCTAAGTTACCCAAGGTTACGATATTAATTGCGTGACCAAAGTTCTACGCTCTCTGATCATGCTGCAACTTGAAACTAAAAATATTTCGTAACTATAGCAATAATTTTTAATTATTCGGAAGTAAACATCAAAATTAGCGACGAATTAGCGGAACATTGATTAATGCATTCTCATATAGCATACTCAGCGAAGCCTCATACTTACAGTAATCTTTGATACTTGGGACGTATGCTCCTATCTTACGAACGTTATTAGTTGGCAAAATTACAGGTTTACTGTGAATTGAACTGTACCTGTCGATGTCTCAGTGGTACCATGTAGGCCGTGTAACGATTAATTGCCACGATCAGAACCATTAAAGCTTGTGAGTTGGCAAAAAAGAATACGAGCGTGGTAGACAGACGTGACGACCTTCCTCCCAGCCAGATGAAAAGCTGCAAAAAGATCATAAACAGCAATGTTAAGCGGGCAGTCACTGCAGGGGAAAGAGGTATGACGAAGAGGATACCCCATAGGGAGATGAAAGATTAGGTTTATAGGCTCAATTCAACTCGCATGAGGAGAGACCAAAACCGACTGAGAGGACTGAACGTTATAACATAACAGTATCAGACTTTTAGAGCCAGTTTCAAGGCAATTGTGCCAGAAAACAGCCAGATTTTTACTCAAATGGACCCTCGATTAAAAGCACCACAGGCTGACCGGCATGCAATCCTAGGCAAACTTGAAAATAAAGAAGCTAACCTCTGGAACCAATCCCCACTGTGCAAGTCGAATAGTGAAAAACAGGTTGAGCATCGTGCCGACGTCTGCTATCCCGATACTTATCATGAGCTTGAAGAAGGCGTGTTTCAATACTTCTTCTTTGCGATTTTTCCACAGAGCAAGTAGGACAAGAATGTAAATAGGACCCGTTAAAAACAAGAATACGTCTAAGGCTAACGAGAAAATTTTGAAGAACTTGACAAGAGACGGATCCATTATTCTTGATTTAAGTTATCTGCAAATAAGAACGCCTTGTTACAGTTCATTTATACTGCGACATCACTTTCGTACCGTGCTTCAATAGGTCAGGAAATGGCACCGTATCACTTTTTTCAGCAGTGGTCATAAAATGAGTCTAATGCTGATCTATTTTTCTTTTAAGATGCCACTAAATGAGCACTCCAGGGATTTTCGCTTCGAATTTGCTATAATTAAGTGCGCTATTAGAATCTTGCAAATAAAAACCAACTTATACATAATAACGGTTATAGCGCGTTTGCTAAACCATTTGCACAATAAGTAGTCCCCTCAGGTACTTGTCAATCCTGTTATTCCTTCTCTCGTGCTCATAGAGAGTTACTAAGTCAGTGGATGTTGTTTGACAGAGCTTATCTATAGAGCTTAGAAGGCAACAATTATTCTAGCAAAATTAATGATTGCAGAATTGCTGGGTGCAAGGGATGACTTATTTCGAGATCCTCACGCTCTAATTTCTTGCCGTCTTCAGCTTCCTCAAAGATACAGGCGATGGGCTGACGTCGATGATGACGCGGGACGCGGCCGGATGGTAATGATAGACATTTATACTAGGAATAAAGTAAAAAGGTTTGCGCGCTTGGCTATTACATTGGTACGCAATTAGGGGAAACACTGACAGTGCCAAAATAATACTGTCTTCTAAATATTATAGGTGAGCTCGGTCGCGCGCAACCTTTGGCCTAATAACAATCATCGAACGCGAGAGAACAAACAGCCAGATTCGCTCATTCAGTATCTACTTTGAACAAATGTAGCATAGATTCTTCAAGACGACTCTTCATGCACCTTGTTTATAGATAAGACGCTTTCTATTCGTGTAGGAATGTGTTCTCTGAAACACTAGAGAGAGAGGTAGGATTTGTCACCGTTATCGATTAAAATTGCCTTATGTGGCGTCATGCGACAATCTTTTCGTATTAAAACGGAAGCGGATGCAGTACGCCGCTTCGTTACACAGTCAAACAACTAATTAATCTAACATACGAGCAGCAGACTTCTGACAGACAGTGAATCATCTCACGTCATGTCTAAGCGAATCTTGCTGCTTGGCTTAGACTCTAATATGTTACGAAATATGTTTCAGTTAGGGGTTAACGGCGCATGCTAATATCGTATCAGAATCGAGCTGTCATTTCATTGTTCCATATGCATATCCCCTGCAAAAATGGGAGTGATTAGTTCGAAGATTCTACAGATATCACCTCAGTCCGAATTCATCTGCTTCTGCGCTGTGCAGCTATGAGCAGAGCTGTCTTCATGTTTTAATGGTTACCATAATCAACCAACAACGCACATTGAGCAGCAGCCACTGCATTGCACCCCTGTTAGTTCTCATCAAACTCTACTCATTAGATCAACCATTGGTCATTCTGTTGAGCAAGGAAACACTCTCTTTATTGACAGTGATTCGCAAGCAGAGCTGTTGACGACGATGATATGGCTTGTGAAAACTGTGCCCTTTTTATCTCTATCTGCTTTGCTATATGACTATCATACTCAACTACTATAAAATACTGATGCAATGCTTATTTGCTCTGCTTAGTGAAAACTATCGGCGGTCACAAACAGTGCACGTCCCCATTTATCGCAGAGCAATGAACTTACAACTGCTTGAAATAGTTTTCTATGCAGTGATTCTGTCATCTGGGCATCTTTTAACTGAATCAACAAGTATGAAAATAATACAATCGTCAGAGAATTCCAACAAACTGAACACTGAAAGAAATTCTCATCGATAATGACCCTGTCTTTGTTCACTTTCACGCGCTTTCCCGAAAGTGAAGCAATTCTTTTGGATATATAGGTGCAAGGTTTGACCGTGCAACAGTTACTGATAGATTTTTAAGTCAAAGCGATGAGACTGAAAATGAATGAAAGGATGAATGAAAGGATGAAAGAGTGCGGTCAGTTTTTGTTTATAGTTAACCTAACGTTCACTCAAGTTTAGTGGGGGGCATGGTTTGCGACAGCCATATAAACCCGTTCTCGACAGTTCCCGCCTTGTGTCTTTCCAGGCAACGCAAACTAAATTTAGATTGCCTTACCTAGAAGTGTCTACCACTGAAGAGTGTATATAAACAAGACTTATCCCAAAACTTTACAGCAAAGTGAAATCTCATCCATTTGTGCGACTTACATTCAGTGGTGCCTTCAAGTCTTACCTTGCTATTCAGTCGTTTTTTAATATGGCAATTGTATTCCCGCCGAACTCTCCTCTACCGGAAATGCTGGAGCTGCCTTTTTTCGGAGCAAACATTGATGAAGACGACAGCGAATTCTCCAGACCTAGCACTTTGATCACCTACACACCAGACGGACGAAAAATGCTGAATGGTGTCCTTTTAAACGCGGAGGAACCCGACCAACTGTGGATGGAACTTCTCGGGCGAAGTTTAATTACTCAGCTGTTTACGCCTCTTTTATGAAGGACTTACTATCGATTGACGAATTCATTCACGATCTCGCCTTTATAGATTCTAAATCTGTGAAGTGGTACATCTTGCCAATATTATCAATCTCATGTTGTTTGAACTGTACGTTAGTATATTGCAGCGCGTATCGCGTTGAAAAATAAATTATTATTGTGCTATTCATTTTCGCAATTCATACAAAAGAGTGCTACACAGTTGAAACATTCGCTTACTTCATATCTAACCATTTGCACTGATTAAAAGAACTTTGTTTTTGTCAATTATAATAGTCAACTAATTTTCAAGTCTGCGGTGGCACACTTGCGCTCTTCAAACGAAAAATCGTTGTAATCGAAATTATCGTGGGAACACGCAAGATAAAGGATGAATCTAGCAGTCTTGTGGCTATTATTGATGACTTGTGGTGCGCAGCACAAAAATAGACTCTTTTAAACTATCATTACACTAGTTACGCCATTACAGTTTGAATAATCACGCACACGCCAACTTTACTTTCTGGCAGTTGGCAGAAACCTGTTTGTAAGAATTTTCCCCCCATGCGAATGCACTTCATTCTTTGCGTTGAACTTTTCTAGAAATAATGTAATAAAAGGTAACTATCGCTCATTCGTACATCTCCGACTTACAATCAATAAGCTGCGAAGATACTGTAGGAAGGCGATGTAAAAACCGATCAAAAAATGTCTATCAAATGGTTCAGTGAGTTTTAAAAGCGGCATTCTCGTTCTGACAACGTATCAGTTCACCTTTCAAGCTTTCAAAGCATCTTCATTTCAATTATTGAATGTCATATTCCTTTAATTCGTGAAGTTTTTCAATTGCGGTAGAAATATCGTTGCTTTGTCTTATTTGTGAATGTGTAAGGTTGGCACAGGAACGCGCGAGCGATAAGTCTGGGTAGGGCGTATAAGTTATTATTTACATTTCCTTATTGAGTACAGCCCCAGTTCAATTCCAATCGCTGCAATTTTTGCACTAGACATCGAGTGATAATTTCTGACTAGTTAATGATGAGTATTATGCACTCGATTGCTTTATTCTTTGCGATATTCCGATGTTCAAAATTCTCTGTTTGCTGTTTTGTCTGTGAAGGGGATGGGAATCAATAGGCCTCGTTGTAACCAAAAACTGAATAATATTATAACATAAACTATCAATTGACTTTTGAACGTTGCCCTTGACATGCTTTAAATATTCGACCAGTGTGAAGAGAGCTCGACACACAATAATCATCAACGCATTTTTATATTCAAAGTTCACTTTTCTGTAACCAAATTTCGAAAATTCTCGGAACTCTGTTACTCTGTTCTCTGCAATCAGACATATGAAATCAAAAAACGAAATATATGACAGTTTCGGATTGCAGATACGCCTGTCTATTTCACTTTTTACAGCTCCACTTGTTGGTTGATATTCGCTTCAGAACTGGTAAGTTCCGTAACATGTATGACATTCTTCTTCAAACAGGGAAAAGTGAATGTCGGTATGTGATACATTTTCATGAAGTGTCGACGAACCGATGCTGACAAAATGAGAAGGGCGTATGGGTTGATAGCCGAGAATAGGCCGTAGCCCAGGTTGTTAATGAAGACGACTATTTTAGTATCTAACAAATTATATTCAAACCTAAAATAATAAACAGTTACCAGAATATCACATTTAAAAGATGACAGAGACAAATTTTTAAAATTTCGTATAATTGGATATTTCTTACACGCGGGTTCCTTCTTTTATAGTACTTTTATATATATGTCTTTTATAGTATAATTCAGTACTTGCATTTCCGATGAAACAGTCAAATTTTCTTTGTAGCTTTTAAGTAAAGTTTAGTGATCGGAGGTAGAAACATGTGTAATATGTGTAAATTTAACATATTCTTAAAAATTTCCCTATGCCACAATTCGAATACTTTCTTATACCTGGATTTTCTTGTGAGCTCTAATTAAATATAATTCAGTCAAAACCGGATAAGTGCAGTTCGACCGAGCACGAAAAATTGTTGCACTTCTCCGGTTTTGACTGTACATGGAAAATGGCAAAATGCCTTTTTTTAATTCGAATTGTTCTATATTTACCGAACTAGAAGTATTCATGAGTCGGCGGGATGGATAGAGTCGATGATTTTTGGACAGTTCAATGCTCAAATCTTGTATTTGGCTAGATATTAGCAGAGCAAAGTATTGTAAAACGATTTGATAAGGAATTGAAGCGAGTTTCTATTTTTTAATTGGGAAAAATAACGATTAGCTGCCACGTTTTTCACAGAGTGTTCAGTCTAATTTAAACTATTGCTTATTTTGCGACAATAAATTATACAGAATTTTATTGGGTTCCGAGAGTCAGTGCCACAATACTATTATGATTGAAGCTGTTGCAAACGCAATAGTGCGAAACGCGCCGATTGGTAGATGGTCACGTGAGTGTGAAGGTTTCTTTCCTTCCACTTCACAGCCGATCAATCAGCGCGTTTCTCACAACTGCATTTGCAACAGCTGTGATCATAACAGCTCTATGAAAATTGGGTCATGGGTAAGGATGCTTTTCTGAGTTTCTTCAAGCACTGAACAAGATCCCAGCCCTTATCATCATGGAGATATTCGTTATACTGTTTACTTATAGTCAATTTTGAAAAATCAAAACCATCTAGCTAAATCTGCGCTAGGAGGAGAGTCGAGCTGTTTATCTCTCGACATCATTAGAATGCAAACCATCATAGGTAAGGATTTTTCGTAGACACTTCATCTATTAGCTTATAGAAATATGAAATAAGCGTACCCAAACCAAGCTATCTCTAGGGCAATGAAAAAGTACACGGCGATTGCGAGGCCAATGCAATGAATAAATCCAACGATCGCCATGTTCAGCGCCGCTTTTTCATTCGCTGTTATGACGCGGGTACTTTGACGGTTCTGAAATTAATCACAATCTACACTGAAACACCAGTAGTACTAACTATATAACTCAAGGAATAGTACCGGGTTTTTCCGAAAAACTGCCCCCCCTTGTGATCTTTTATGATGAGTGGTAAAATATTTTCTGAGAAACAGTTTAAGGTGACGCAAGTTTCATTTGAAAATAGGCATGTTAAGCTTCAATGCAAGATAATGTTTGCGCTGATACAGTCATTAGACGCAGTTTTATAGCCACCTGAAAAACGTTCACAGGGGGGCGGTTTTTCAGAAAAATCCGGTATAAGATAAAGAAAATATATCATATGAAATGTAATAGGGACATGGTCCAAAAAGGATGTTTTTCAAGTTAAAGACAACATTTTCCAAGTCAAATAAATATGGTGACTGACCCTATTAAAGTAGAAATGAAAACTTTCTCAAGTCTTGGCACAGCCAAATAGGGTAATACTTACTTTTCGGAATGTTGCGATGAAAATTTTTCCGTACATGACAAAAACGATTAAAACTATGAGCCCTTTTCCAACAATAGTTATAGGAATAGAGTAGAAAAGCAAGTCACTTGCGTATTCCCACTGTTGATAAATGGTTCTATTATCATCTGGACTAATGTATATTCGAAATTCAAAGATAAACATTATCGGAGTAATTAAAATAAAAGATATTATCCATATGCCGGCAATAGACCACACCACTAATTTTCCGTCTCTCCATAGCTGAAATATGAGAATACGTGATAAGATTGGAATGAGGATCGAAGAAGTTTTGGGAGGGAGATTCAGTTTCGCATTGACAGCTACTTTATTATTAAATATTTTCAACCCAGTCATGGAAATTAATTGGAGAGTACACAAGGCCAGCTATCATGATGAGGCTTCCAACATGTCTGCCTGCACTTTGTCCCTTCAACGCAACCGCAGTCTTACCCTTTAACACTTTGAAAAGTGTATTGTCACAACATTAGCAGCATGAGCACTAGACATTATCCACAAGTTTGCATTTTCAAAACAACTGCAATTTTTTTCAAAACGGTTCAAATTAAACGAATCTACAGTAATTTGCCATTAGTCAGAATCGTGGAGACAAGGATGCAGCAATATTGATATAGGGAGAATTCCCATAGTGATCGGTTTCCATTTGATCCTCGTAGTGTACAAGTTATCAAGCTTCTCATTCTTAGCGCCGATGCATGTCTCTCCACTCAACGACCAAACATTCATATGTAATCGCAAAGCCATGGAAAGTTTAGCAGATTACTATAGGAATTGTAGGAATTGCAAGTCCCAAGGGATGGACGCTTCTATACAAGAGCATCTAGGAGAGTTCAGGATTTAATTTTTTTGAGGTTTTTATGAGAACAGTACCTTTCGATGCTGAAGCGGCATCATGTAGGCCGTGTAGCGATTGAATGCCACAACCAAAACTGCCAACGCTTGCGAGTCGCCCCAGAAATACGCGAACAGGTAACATATACGCGCCGACATTCCTCCCAACCAAATGAATACCTGCAGAATACCTCATGAGAGGGGCGTGGGACAATCGCTGCCTAGGTAGAGTGATTGTGGGGCAATTATCTGCAGTTAGTTAAGGGTACAGAGAGAAGGGAGCGTTCAACGTCAACCGTTGCTCACCTCTGCCCCCATGACAGATCTGTACCCACCTTAAAGAGGTATTCGATAATACGGAACTCTGAGGCTGGTGGCTATGTACTCCTAGACACCGATCGGTGTCAACCTTTGGTGCAGCATTCGTTGAGCAACTTTACAACTTGAATTAAGGTGCATACGAAAAATAGCGCATCTATTGAAGCCTTTTTGGCTAGAAATTCGCAAAAGTTTTACTGAAGTAGCTATAATTTCCTTGCAAAAATATTAGCCAAGTAATTTTTGCAGCGTCATCGTCTGAGGTTTGCGATGTGTTCGTACAAATATTCAGATTATAACAGACAGACGTCAATCAAGCTGAGCCTATTTAGACGGACGCTTACCTCTGGAATATATCCCCACTCGGGAAGTCGAAAGCAAAAGAAGGTATTCAGAATCGTGCCGATATCTGCTATTCCAATGCTGAACATGAGTTTAAAGAAAGCGTGTTTAAGTGTTTCTTCTTTTCTATTCTTCCACAGGGTGATCAGAACAAGGATATATAATGGGAATGTTAAAAACATGAACATGTCGAGAGCGAAAGCAAGGAGCGTGAAGAGCTTGTCAAAAAACCAGTCCATTTTCCTTTGATGCAAATACAAATGGGTTAGCGTGCGCGAAACGTCAAATAATTTTAGGGCTTAGTCGAAAGGATATTGTATCTCTGTAGTGTGCCTATCTGAGACCTGTGCCTTCCTGGAATCCTATACTAAACCCGGCTGCGTCGCACTGCAGGTCTCTCCTAGGGCTTGTACCTAGGAGCGACCTACTTCATAGAACTGTAGTGCGACGCAGCCGGGTTCCAGAAAGGCACAGGTCTCAGAAAGGCACACCACATCTCCACCTATCTATGAGCGTAAACTTCTTAAAAGTGTTTAAGGAAATTGTGAGATAAAGATGAACAATTATGTGCACATATTAAGTTTACTTGACATTACAGAAAGTCTTCAACAGAGTAAATTCTGAACACTTTATTCAGCCACTATTTTGAAAAACTGAACCCATCACAACTAACAGTTCTGACTTAACGATATTAAATCAAGTAGTTGGGAAATATTATGGTAATTTGGTCAAAAGTAGTTCAGTCATATGTTGGAAAGCAATTTTTCCATAATATATTTAACTGAAGATATTCTACGTTTGTTGAGCATTAAAAGTCATGAAAAATGGAAATTGGTTGACATAAGCCGATTGGCCGATTCTCTTATTGTTAAAGCGAAATTTACTTCTACTCTTAACAAGCAAGAAAGCTTTGAACGTTTTCAGATAAGTTTCTGACGAAAAAACGTGTAGATACTGGAGTATATCTTCACTCTATCCTTTCAGAAAATGTACTATTGATGATGTGCGAACAAGAGCAAATATTCAGCTTCGCAAGACACTTAGAATCAACTTTCTCGCTCTTTGTTGTTCTCTGTTTCTATGATTACGCCAAAACTTGAACGACGTTGAGCTTGCTCGAAGTATAGAGAAGAAGATCATTTGTCGATAATGACCGATGATTTGCCAGCCATTTGGTCATTAGTCAAACGATTATTAGTCACACAGTTCATCCAAGTAGGTATTGTGTCCTTAAATAAACCTCTGGGATTGCTGAGCAGAGTTATTGGCCACGCATACGCCCCAGAAACCGAGTCTATTTCAAGCAAACTGCTCATAAACTTTGAAACTTTGATAATCTGTCGATCAATTGAGTTTTGCGTTCAAACAGCGAATTTCGCAAGAAAATGTGCCAACTTGCATTTATACATGCCGTGATAGTTTGCCACTGATACTCGTCAAACTTTTCGGAAGAATATCTCTCGAAAGACATCCTATCGATCATGCCAGCGGTATAAATCGAAGCCTCAAAAATGGCTAGACATTCGTCTGCATTAAACTCTACCCACGAAATAAGGGGGTTGTAATCTGTTTTAACTATTATATGTATCATTATGACTTTTTATGTGAGGAGCGCGAATAATTAATTAAAGGTTTCGATTCCGGTTCAGGATTATTAGTATCGGGAACACATATTCTGTATAGTACAATTTCGGGGTATCATAAGAACTGGAATCGGAGTCGAATTTGAATAATAAATCTATTATGCCACAATTTATTGTCTTGCGTGTTGCGAGGCAACCGATCTTCTGTTGCTATGCAACACAAGTGCGAGAGCGTCCTGTGTCATAAGTCTGTGGGCGGAGTTTCGTATGACCAACAAACTGTCGAAGCTTTCGCGGAAAAAACCGAGATGCTTTTGCTCACTTTCATTATTCTAAGATTCTCCTATGCCAAATGTTCTTAATGTGCAAAAATGTTCAATAATTGGATCCCATCTACAACCTTAAATAAATAGTGCCCAAAATGAAGTTCAAATCGCGCTTAATATCGTATCTTGCGAGAATTCAAACAGTTTGCGTGAAATAGACTCAGGTTTCTAGAGCGTTTGTGCGGCCAATAATAAAAATTTTCGCATGCAAGGATAATTCTTCCATGCATGCGAATGAATAACTTTACTGGTCAATTAACGGGCTTGAATACGCACAACTTACTATTATGCTTGTTAATACCTTGATGCGATGGTGCCTGAGTGATATCATGCTCTAGAAGCGAGTTTTTTCGATAACTGAAATGACACTCTTGCGAGAGATCCTATGATATTCTTCTTGATGTATCTTATTTAAGAAAAGATTTCGCACAGTTGCTGAACTAAGCCCTTGGAACCTTCCGAGCGTAGGATAAGGAAAGTGGAAGAGTTGATTACATAGTCAATTGCAACAAAGCATTACTCTGCATTCGCTCAAACGGGAGATGGACAAAATAATAATTGCAAGCGCTCATGCCATTCAGTGCCATCTGCCACTAAATAAAAGATATTCAAATGCATATTTTATCAATCATGAAATACTGCTGTTGAATGAATTGATTGTTGTTAATGTTTGTAAAGGGTCAACCCAAACACCCTGAAGATTCCTATGGAAAAATATTCGCACAGAGTCCTCTAGAATATATTTACTATGACTTTCATTTGTTTTTGTTGTCGTTTATTATCATCATTTATTCAAACGCACAACACACGTGCCAAGACAATAGGGTGAGACCAGTCTAATTTTTTGGTGCGAACAGTATATCGAAAAAACTAATTTTATGTCTAAAAGCACAGGGGTGCCTCACCTAGCTATCATACAATTCGTTGGTTAATAACTATTTTGCTTTTCGACTGATACTGAGAAATTTAAACATAAGATAGAACTAATAATCTAAGCGTTTTATTGGAGGAAATTTTTAGGTTAGGACTATGTTGCGTTTAAATTTTACCATTATCACTTGAAAAACAAAGTAGTAATTAATCGACGAAATGTATGATAAATAGATAGGCACCCTGCAATTCGAGCGATGTGTAACGAAAATGTTTGAGTTTTTTATATCAGGGACAAAGTTTCTTTAACTGATTGGATGGGGATGACACGTATGCGTGTCATAAACTGATGATAACCGTGATATTCAGAATTAAAATTTTGAAGTTGTTGGGGCAAAAAATGACGTTAAAATACCACGTCCAGAATTTGAGTTAAATCATATAAATCCTCATACCATTTATTATTATCACACGCATACATGCCATGGATATCACTAAAACCAACGGCACAGGAACACATGCACCCCATCCAACGAGTTAAAACTCATCGGTGATGTTTTTAGCTAACGATGAAATTTCCCAGGTGATGGCAAATGACACTGTAAAAAAAGAGTAAGCTCATGATTACAGTGCAGCCATGGGAAAGTGTGATCGTAGTAGTGCCACCAGGAGCGGGGGTTGTTTGACTATCTGTCCAGCTTACAATAATTCGAACAGCACCTAGATCACTATCAGAACCTCCATACACACCAAAGAAGCACTGAGAGTTTTTGCTCGTATTTGCTGGACATCCACTGGGGTCAGAGACAAGCCCTTCCAGAAACACAACGTTAGGTGTCACATAGCTCGTTGAATTTCCAATCTCCCAGTCGGTTGTGGGACTCAAAATTGGCGAATCACTTCTTTGGACAATCGTAGTGGGATCAGTGGCACCGAGGATAGCGAAACCCACGTTGTACTGCAGGTTCCAGCCGGGTTTCACACTAGGATATCCTTTTCTAGCGCTGTTGTAGATGAAGATGAAGTCCCCGGTTGAGAGTTGGATTGGAGATGGTCCAGACTCAACCAAATTAGAGTCGAAAGAGTCGTTTCTTATTTTCAAAAGGAAATTTCCGGTATCATTCCAGTGAATGGCATCCATAGATGTGGCAATGCCAATACCTCCGGCAGGAGTGCTGCTGTCACCCCAGAAGAGATAGTGCTGGGAAAGATTGTTTTGTGGTGTTGCAAACAGAGCCGCGCCACTCTTTGACCAGGATTTCTCAGGGAAAACAAAGCCATTCCGAACCCAGCTATTGGGATCAGCAGGGTTGGTACTTGTAGAAGAAGAAAGCATAGCATTAGAGCAGTTATATGCCGTGAAGAACATATAATAAGTTCCGTTGAAGAATGTTATACGTGGGTCTTCCGTTCCGCAAGTTTCCGTTGTATTGTTGGGAACATAAGCTAACGACACAGCTGGTGTAGCAATAGGGGAGTTTGAGCTGTTAAACGCAATTTGGGAAGATGAAAGAAATGAAGGTCCGACATCAAATGGAACTGATTCATTCTTGAGGTTTTGGCAACGGACTATAAGACCCAAGAAGCCATTGTTATTGTACAGAGCAGCATTGTAGTTAAAATCATACACGGATCCAGTAGCCTTTGAGATGATAGGGGTAGAGTATACTCTGGATGCAGTGACACTATAAACTCTGCTGGATTGAGATACAACAAAGAGGGAAAAGCATATTAAAATGAATATGGCTTTCATCTCGATCGTACTCCGGCTACGCCCTTGACAGAGCTGAGTTGATTATTTCTGATTAAAAGATGAAGTAAAGTGACTATAGTGCTTGCTTTGCCACCACTTTGAAGATAAGGTTCATAAATATTTATCGTACTGCGGCAGGTTCCATGTGCTGTGTGTCAGTAGCAGAACGCTAGGCAGTGTTTGCGTAGCGTGATTATCGCCCTAAGTTGCGTGTTAAAGTTTGAAAATATGCAAGTGGCTCCGTGCTGTGCACGTGATATGAAGTCTTCTATCGCTTCGAATGATCGAAAACAACAATAAGAATATACACGCAAAAGGCTGTTGACAAAGTGGAGCAACTCACAAACGAGTACTGACAATGTATGAATTAAATCAAACAGTATTTCACGCAGAATCCTATCTAAAGCACAAAAAGTGTTCAAGAGTAAAATAAAGCAAATAGATTGCTATGGGTACAATCAATCATTTAATTGAGGAAATTACGGATTTGACTTTTCGCAAGTTAGTCGCTTTTAATCGTGATTTATAAGCATCGAGATTCTGGACTAAAATGACATCAGGGACTGTTTCACACAATCATGCGTGTGTGCTCCGGGGTTATGTAGGGAGTAGGGAAGTTCTCAATATTTCGATATTTGGAAAAATCGTGTAATATTAGTATTCAGCATTAAAGTAGGTGCAAGGGCACGTGTTTCTGTTGCTGACATTCTCATTAAAATCTTCTGCCATAACTTCAATTTCGCGCGCTTTTCCGAAAGTTAAGCGCTTCTTTTACAGATATTGGCAAAAGGCTTGACTGCGCAACAATCATGAACAGATTAGAAGGTCAAGATAATGAGGCTATAGAGTATAGAGACGGCAGAGTACAAAAAATCCTTCATATTTTAATTAATTTCTAACTTGAACTGTGTAGCATGGATAGCAGGAACCGAATGAAACCTGTTCTTACCAGTTCCGCATTCTGCCTTTCTAGGCAACGCGTAATTAATACACTTGCAGAACAAGGTTTCGATTGTCTTCCTCATAAGTGTCTCCCATTACCCAGCGTATATGAGAAATATTTCAGCAAAGACTTCACAGTAAAGTAAAATCTCATCCATTTGTGCGACGGACATTCATTAGCGCCTTCAAAGGCTACCTTGATATTCAATCGCTTTTTAAAATGGCCCTTCTTTTCCCGCCGAACTCTCTCTTTACAAGATATGGTATTTTTTCGAGCCAAAAATGATGAAGACGGCCAAGAATTCTTCCGACCTAGCTCTTCGACAACTTATGCGTCAGACGGACGGAAGTTATTGAACGGTGTCCTATTGAACGCAGACGAACCCGAGCAACTGTGGAAGGAAATTCTCGAGCGAAAGTTAACAATCCAGGCTTTCACGCCTCCTTGTGAGCAAGATACTGCTAGTAATCGAAGAACCAGTCATGATTTGCCGTAATGATAATAAAATTTATGAACAATTTAATCTTACAAGTAATATGATTCATATATTATATTGACTGTTTATAAGTATGTTGCAACGTGCATCGTGTTGGTAAAAAAACCGCTGTAATTCCTTCAGTTTTTGCAGTTCGTACATAAAAGTTTTACATAGCGAAATCCTGCGCAAGCTCTTAGATTTATTGTTAATATTTTGCAAATGCAATGTAAAATTTTGTTTGTGCTTAAATAAATTGCTTTAAAACATTTGCTGGATCATTCATTTGGTTTACATTGTGAAAGAAATTCGAATTTCGCCTGTAAATTTATGCTTTTGCACGTTACTCAATGCATAACTCGATATGGCACACTTTCTTTTCAACTGCTGAGGAAGTGGAGAGATTAGAGAACTCTAGCAATGAAACTCCCATGATTAACGATCTCTGATGCGCTGCCCTCTCATTCATTCTTTTCAAACGGTGTTTCTTTTAACCGTCGACATATTTTGAACTATGACGTTTGTAAGAATTTTCACTGCATCCAAACAGATAACTTTACAAGGAACTTCATGGTGTTGGTCAAAGTAAAGCGCTGTAGAAAAATTAAAAGTACTACATATTGCGATCCGCCACACTACATTCTATTAGAAATCCTGCGATAAGCGGAAGCAATCGCTAATTCGAACGTGTCAAACATACGCGCAATCAAGTATAACTGTTGGAAAATGTGAAAAATATAAAGTAAAAATATGAACGTGAAGGCACGTAAATAATAGCTGGTCAAATTCTTCATTCCTTTTGGCTTCATGGGGCGCTTATGCGGCCTCACTGTGCCGGGTGATACCGTAGGTATGAGGAGGAGTAATTAGATATTTCATTTGTGTCTTCCATATTGTTGGCTTCATTTATTAATTTCCTGATAACATCTCCAACTTTATGAGACAGAGAATCCTCGGCATACTCACGCTTCTCTTCCCTTCCGAAAGTTACACATCGATGATTTATACTGGACCATACGACCGCCTCAGGATCATTGAACCAATCTGGTTGTTATTCACATATACGCTGCACTGCGCTTTGAGTCTTAAGTAATTAGCGATTTTTTTTGCGCTCAAGAGTTCGTTCGAAACGATACAGTGCTGTGTTGCCCCTGGCACAACTATGTGTTCTGTTTGTTTCATTAGTTTGCTTGACATTCACTTTTTCGCTTCTTTTTCTTATCCCACGACTGAATACGGCATCTAAATAGTCCCTCTGCTTCCTGAATACTGATGGTCTTCTCATGCCTGCTTCATCGCCTAGCCTTGCAGTAGCGGTATGGATACTTGACCATCGACTAGTTTCAGACCTTGGCGATTTCCTCTACAGGTTCGTGCAGACGTATTCAATGTTAATTATTACCTACCATATTTATTTGGAAGCTGCGTAAGGAAAAATCAACTATAATACTGGGTTATGCAAAATTTCCATTTACCCGTTTTTTAATAAATTTGGCATGCACCACCTTCGTACTCGATTTGCGACTCATACATGCACAATTTTGCCAGTTTTTCAGATTTCGCTTTATTCTTCCACCACGAGGGCTATAGTCCTAAGGTAATTTTCGCTTATGAAATGTGAATAAGGTTTCACTGAAAAACCAGAAAGTTCGAAAACGCAGTTCTTCTCTCATGCACAATTTTCAGCTTCTACACTAATTTGAAATCTAAACAAATATTTATATTCTTCTCATCATTTCCATCTGATTGATGAAATAGCACTGAATTTGGTAAACCTGCTTTATAAGTATACAAATTTTAACTTATCGCCGTACCTTGAAGGGAAAATTTTGCAAAAAGGTTAATATCATTTTCAAAATTTCTACATTTAAATATCTTAGCATGTCAACTTTCAGCGAGATCAGAAAACTTCATGCTAACTGTGTCAAAATTTTGAGCTAAATCCATTCTAAAGGATTTACTAGCAATGCGCTATCGTCATCAACGCAACGAGGTGCGCTAACAAGCTCTAAGCATAAGGGAAAAATCAGTAAGTTGGGGGACTTCAACGGAGCACCGTAACACCATTGTGTGCGAATCTTGAAAATTATTCACTTTGACTTCAAGTTTATGAATTTATTAAAACGCGAACTTCTTTGGGAACGGCATGGTTTAATTGGGCGCAAAAAGCAAAAGCCATTATTATGTGCTGTCCATTGCCATAGTTACCTTTTACTTGTACTGGGCTATCTTCTTTATTAGTTTTAATTGACGCACAGTCATGTTCATCCTTTTACTCGAATCTCAATTTAGAAGTTAATGTCCATCAATTTACCAGGCAAAACTTTCTTAAGGTATAATAAGGATACAAGGAAACAGTCTCTATAGACGCAATAAAATTACTAGCAACGATCTTCACACGTTCATGCTACGAAACAAGCTGATCTGGGAAAGAAAAAGTCGACTTTGTACAAGACTGGTGAAATTCCGTCGCTGTCGACTGTATCCACGTATTTTATGAGCTCTCCGCGCAACTCTACTTCTGTTTGGTCAAAAAATGGCGAGGATTATGGCTTAATATCAGCACAAATTTTGTCGGTGCGATGAAAACTGAAATAAACAAAAATCTAGGTTATTCATTTTTTGTGATAGATCAACAAAAAAACTGACAATGGCTCTCGAGAGAACATCTGACATAATGCTACTGATTTTTGTCTCAATTTCCATGCCGATTTACATCATATTTGTTGCAACTTTGATAATCAACCGTAAAAGAGCTCCTTTTAAATCTACATTTTTCACATTATGCGTGTCATTGGGTGTAGCCGATATTCTTATGGTTTTCTATTCGTATTTATTCCTGAGGTCAGCCGGTTGGGGCTGGTTCGAAGTCTTTTGGTTGACTTATGGCAGCAGCGGCAGTCTATTGGCTCTATGGAGTACTTCTGTTATGGTCGGAATGGCTTTCAATCAACACTTTGGTGTGCTATTTATGGCATTGAACAGGTTTACTGCCGTCGTTTTCAGCTTCAAGCACAAAAAAGTTCGTATATTTCGGTGCCATGAATTAAGCTCATCTCAGGAATGTTAATGTTTTGACAAGGACGTTATGACCACTAGTCGATCCAGATGCGTGTTTCATAAAATTGTTGCGCTTGAGGAATCGATGGAGCGGTGAAAGAATATTTTAATGTGTTTTAATTAGCCTTCTGATCACTCACCACCCTTGAAATTTCGTTATGTCGCAGTCACGGAATTGCAGTTAATTTCTGAACAGGCCCCTGGCTACTTTGTGCACTTCGGGCACCTTTAAAATTATGTTCTGAACTTGACTTCGAAATTAGCACTCAGATATCTTCATTTGAAGTGCGATTGTATGATTTATAATTTGAACTTAAATCTATCGATTTTTTATCTAACTCACATAGACATTCACACTAGATCAAATCAAATTCCATCGAGCAGCTCTGGAGTAGAAGCCGTATTTATTGTTTGTATGTGACCAATGAATATCGTAATGACGAGTAACTCTTCAGAATGTTATTAAGCTTCGATGAGAAGGCTTTAGTGGTTTCTTCTTATAGTCGCAACATTTACGAATTACACTCTCACTAAGGTTTAAGTCACAAACTAATTCAGTATTAGAGAACACTAAGCATTTTTTTTTGATAATATTTTAAGTTTGAGCTGAACTTTTTTCCTTATGTTTATCGACAATCCATCACAAATTAATCGCCATAATTTTACTTTGAGATTTGGTCGACAAGAAATACGACGATTGCAATTGCTCTTCAATGGATTCTGCCAGTTATCATCGTTGCGCCGATGTCTTTTTCCAAATTTAAATATGATTATTATGTGAAGAATGGAGAAGTAAATAATCATAGCATAAGTGTTAAGTTCTGTGATAAAAACTATGAGGTAAGAATAGTACAGTTTGAATCAGTTTTCATTGCGCCAGAAGTTAAATATAAATGAATGGCGATGTAGCTGTGAGCTTTCGAAGCAATCAACTGACGCGCTTCGATAATCTAATGCAATTGTCATACTTAACGTAAGAATCAATCTTATGTTGTCGCTTCTTTATGATGTTTGATACTAGCGGCTTAAATTGACAACGTTCCTAATTAGACTTTCCTGATTACAGACTGCCTACTCCATTTTTGGTTTTTTCTTCGACCTGCTCGTCAATGCGGCCGCTTGCACTATGTACATCGCTGTATTCATTGGAGCATTTCGAAAAGCGTCACGATACGCCACAGTCTCATATCAGTTACCACCGTCTTCTGCAGAAAATAATAACGGTTTGCAAAGAAGTGCAAGACAGAAGCTTACAGGTACTTTGAGACAAAATTTTGCCATATCTTCAGCTTCAGTACGAACAGTTCGCTCTCAGGCAGCGCGCAATCGTCGCGAACTGCGATTTGCTGTCAGTGGATTCATCGACTTCATTTCCATGTTTATGTTCTTTATCTTTATCCTACTGGTTCTGATAACAGGAGATGCGGATTTCGATAATGGTGTCATGTATAGTATTGTCTGCGATATTTTCAGCTGCATTAGTCCGTACGCGCTCTTATTTTTGAGCAAGCAAACTCGAATCGCTTTTATGCGCACTTTGCAGTGCAAGAATAGCTCTTGATGTAAATAATGTAAACCTTTGTTTGCTTGCCGCATTCTGAGACGATGTAGAGATAACTTCTCTGTAGTATCTTTCTTTCCGAGCGGCACGCGTACATATCTGATTGCTCTATAAATAGAAAATTACTCTCAGTCACTAACTGCAACGTGAGCGATCAGAGCGAACAGAAGTGAGCTTCCACAAAAACTGACAGGATGAGATGTGCATAGGTGATATCGGACTGGTCGGAATTGAAAGGCCCGCGTTGGACACAGACCACAATTTCATCATAAACTGTCACCGCAAACTTATCAATGTCGATATTTTCTTTCTTTCGTTTTGTTCGTATAAATATAATGTATCTTGTGATGTATATATGTTTTGCAATGCCGTATCATTTCTTATCGCGTACATTTCAGTAGATTTTGAACTTTTGCTAACTCCTATGCAGACTGGCTTGAAAGTCAGCATTCAGCGGCGCATCTATAATTCAATGAGGAGCAAACGTTCTCACGGGTCAAAAGGGCTCGCTGCATGGCTGTATTCGTTTCGCCTTCACGCTTTGACTTTACAAAAGAGCGCTGCGCAAAAAGAGGGCGCTTAGCTGTGTCCTTGCTCAACAATCGAAGACCAAGAACTTAATGCAGTTAATTGAGAAGTCAACTGACAAAACATTTGACCAGTTTTGTGCTGCGCAGTTAAGTCAAAATAGTACTTCACGAGTATGTTCTGAGCATTGCATACAGACGTTATCTTAAACATGCGACATTTAATCAACTCATTCTTTGCATTCTGATCCAGGATTACATGTTGTAGAGCATTGATTGATTTATTACTATTTGCTCACTACAGAAATCACATTTTGCTTCAAAATTTTCGAAGACAGCTAAATCAACTAATATATATTGGAGTTAACATGCAGCAACTCAGAGAGCTTCACGCTCAAAATATCACATAGATTTTGGCATTGGCTCGATAAATGCCTTTGATAGATGTCGATTCAAAATCATAATAAACCATTATGTCTCAAAGAAATGACGGAATCGGATCAGTTCACGCAACGCGATCTGACTCCGTTCGCGCTCATGATAAAAATTGTTCATCGCAGGTTTAGCGCAATGCTGTTTTATCAGACAGGCGAGCCTAACGTATATTCACTGCAAGCGTCGGCGTCATATTTGCTGACGCAAAGCTTTCTGCTGGCGGTCTGATAGCTGCGAGTACGTCGCAGCGCTGTGAACACTGCCATAACTGAATCATACTCCTGCGAAAAGAGCTTGAATCTTGAGCAACTGTGCTCTCCGCGACCATATTTTCGCTCATCTTCGCCACTTAGTTTTCCCTGTTATACCGCTTATACTGTAAGCATTTTAATGATTACTTCAGTGACAAGATAATATATTCATTTGATCAGCGTGACTCTGATTACATACAAATGATTCCATAATGGACAGCTAACTCTCCCGAAGTCATTTTCAACTAAATTCTTGTCTCTCGAAAAAACCATTGGACTGTTTATAAACATTTAGAATTTATCGGTGTAAAGGATCACTTATTAGAGTGGGCTCCGACTAGAACGAGTATAAATAATTCATTAATATCCTCACCTTCCATTGCGTGCTGACCCTAAATAATGATTTGGTAAAATTTAAAAAAGGGTACATTACGCTTCAGATGCACGTTTAAGACATCCATGCGTGCCTCAGGTGTATGCCCAAAGTATAGGGTTAACTAATCGTGTATATCAGTTATCGATTCATACAAAACTGTTCGCCTCATGTTGTGTATACGTAAACTGTACTGGTGGAAAAATTCTAAGATCGGTAATTACGCGTCAAAGAGCAAAGTTGGCGGTCCTTATTTCGGTCATTTTAGCTTTTTGATAGCTTTGTGACAATACATTTTGTGTTCGATAAAATCATCCGTTGTGCAAATGATCATAACCTGTAGTATGCTGTGATAATTTGTAAAGCTCTAATTAAAAATGAATTACTTAAAAATTATTTATCATAAATCCTCATTGCCAAACTGCGCGAAAAAAAATGCCGTATTTTAATAAAAGTCATTGCTCAACGTTTCAGAGAGATACTATTTGATAGAGTATTGTTTTGTTTTTCTTTCATAAAACACCCTTCATTTTAAAGTAGCCGATATCAGGATCATCGAGGATTGCGATGAAGCGAACCTAATAATGATCTCGTATTCTTCTAAGTTACTTTTCATTGAACATTACTAGTCACAATCATTTAGGACCATTATGGAGCTCGCCGATAAAAATAGGATCACATCGCATCGAGACGAGATTGTGAACAACATGCGTGTGGACACCGTCATCGACAAACTAATTTCATCTGGCACACTCAACGATCACGACGAAAATGAAATAAAGGTATTCCAACCATTTTATATTTACGTTAAAGCTAGAGAATTACTGACAATTATGGATTGAAAGATTGCGTAATGCACAGCAGCTCATTACAGGCTGCCTTATTATCTCATCAGACAAGATTGAGATAATATTATGGTTATGAACGTGCTAACGGTATGTGAGAGTACATTTGAGTCGGCTTCAGTAGGGGGCACATAACTCTTAGCCCACCGCTGTGTTTCCTGAAGGCGAACAATTTCCTAACCTCTTGAAATCGTTTTATCTTCATATCTAAGATACATCATCTCGATCATGGCTAAAGTAATTTCAAAATCATATTGGACTCTTTTTTAAACGTTTTTACAGAGTCCAATTGGATTTGGAGAATGTTCGATTTGAAGTGAACATGGTATATTTGCAACCTTGGTTTACCTACCGTATTCAATATTGATAAAATACACTGAATGATCAATTTTTATAGGAGAAGCCGAACAGCAAGGAAAAGAATCGCGAACTTCTGCGAATCCTCATAGGAAAACCCAATTCATTCAATAAATTCATCGCAGCGCTACGGGGTACACAGCAGTATGAACTGGCCAATATGCTGCAGAACGAAGGTGTAGCCACTGATGCGCCCGCTGTGGTGGCTCTTCATAACACTGCGTCAAACAATTTGACTGAAAATCAGGCAAAGTCAGGGCTTACAAATGCGGAGCTGATAAGCAAATTTGAGTAGGTTCAAATTTTTGTGTCAAATTGAGAATTAAGCGATTGACGCAACATAAATTCACTGATTGTGTAAGGATATCGTTCTATCTGCTTTTTATGAACGGTACTGGTACCAGACAGATAAGTTAGAGCGTATGTTCAAATGTCATCAAAGACAGAATACCATTATACGGTTCAAAAAAATAGGCGACTAAAACTCGCAGTAGCATTTACTTCACAAAGTGTCGAGAAATTGAAAACGAAATTGTGAAAGTCGAGCGTTTAACTATTTAAATCCGGGAGGAGACATTAATCTGAAGTAATATCACTTTCTCTTAGCACTAAAGTAAACGCTGAAATTTTGCATCAGAAATTTGAAAATTTTCAGAAAGACATTATTTTTCAGAAATTCATCGGAGAAGGCGATCGAGGATTCACTGACACGCAGTCTACAGGCCATCGTTGATAGCCTTGACAGCAAAGAAGTCCTTATTTTCTTAGAGAAGGCAGGCCACTTACGCAGAGCTAATAGAGAGTCAATAATGGTAACTATGCTTCAGTAATCAATAAATGTTTCTTGAAATAGTCATGTTTATTAGATTAGGTTTTGTATATCGACGCCGCTGATCCTCTTTTACAATAAAAAATTAAGAACCGTACTCGTTCATTTAATATTTGCTGGACGTGACGATCTTTGAATTACTACCAAGCAGCCTTCGCGGCTTCGTTGGCTGCATATTGCTCATTTATTATATAAAGTTTGATTAAATCACATGTTTGCGATATTCGAGGAACTATGAAAACTTTAAAATAAGTATAAGTAGATGAATTGCATAACAATAGACTTTTACATGTGTTGGAAGTATATACATAAATATGCGCACCATACGAGCGATCTGACGGCAATTTATTAACTTTTCCGATATATGACTGTTTTAGGCTGGTTCAACTTACCTCGAACAACATGTGAATCTCGTCGATCATGTTAAAAAAGGCGGCAAGGAAAGGTGCATTGTTTTCATCAAAGCTCTGGTGGAAACAGAACAAATACGTCTCGTCCGTTCAATTGC
Organism: Plectus sambesii; assembly: GCA_002796945.1. Classification (NCBI taxonomy): domain Eukaryota; kingdom Metazoa; phylum Nematoda; class Chromadorea; order Plectida; family Plectidae; genus Plectus; species Plectus sambesii. Next base: position 5,145 of record NIUQ01001371.1, on the reverse strand, counting down.
CGACAAGATTCCATAGTGAAACACTCTCGCTCTGAATGACTTTGTCGCGCTTACCTTAGCTGGCCTGCAACTTTCAATATGTTGATGTGTTCAAATGTTATGTGCTAAATACTCTGTTCGGTTTTACTAAGATTTTGGCAACAGAGCGGGCAAGTTTCAGTAACGATCTTTCCAGTGACACGAAACACGCACAAACATTTTCTTTCCCCACAGATTTGGCGCATTACAACATACCTACAATAAAAATATTGTCGTTATTGGGTTCATAATCTCGCATTTTGATCTAATTTCCAAAAGACAGAAAAGTGACAACTCTTGAAGATTAAAAATTAGAAATTTGTCTTGGACTATGCTTTACCAGGGTATAGATCCGCATTTAAATTGCGTTTTTACGCTGTTATGAGTAATCAAATATGTGAAACGACTTTTGAGTCGCCGATAGAGGGGTAGTGACTTAAGAGGTGTCACAACGTTGTTTTCCATTTAAAAATTAAAGCGCATCTGCAGCTCAACATATTCTACTCTACGCGTTAAAATCCAGGTGTGAAGATCACGCGATATAATATAGCTTGCGCCTGTAAAGTGTTTTATTCGTCTTAAAAATTGCACACAAGCGTGTAAGTCAAATAACGAGCATTAAATGCAAAACTCTGTTACATCAGCAAATATCTTCAGTACATCCTTAAATGTAGCATCTTTAACAGTACTACTAGGTTTGTGCTAAAAAAGCAGCAGATCCATGAATTATTGGCAGGAGACAGGAATCAGGCAACGGTAGTAACATGCTCGCCGATTAGCGGCACCCTTTGCTGCAAATATACATGAAAAATAAAATTAGACAAAAACGGCAGTTCAAGAGGCCTAAATAATGCTATCAGGATATCTATAAGAAAAAGAGCGAGTTTAAGGCCCAGTTGACTTTCAGAAGCTATTCACAGAGCCGTAGTGATTGTTTGACACAGACGATCAGATAACACGCTCCAAAAATAAGAATAATCTCAATTAGAATAGAAATGCAGTTTTTGTTTAGTTGCAGTTTAGTTGGAGCCAAATTTAATCGCATTTTCACAAAGAAAATATTAGGTCAGAACACAAAAATGATTACCGCCATGCGCTGAACCCCGTCTCGAATATCGGTAAACTGAACCGGAAACATATAGTGCTCTTTGTCGTGGTGAAAAGGCGCGTCATTTCCCGTCTTTGCATACAAATCCCTGCTCTGTTCTGGTATTTTACCGACGCCATTGTCTACGATTGCTAACCCAATCTGAAACACTGATCATTAGCAGCATTATCCATTCGTATTTGAATGACTTCGACAACTAGAAATACACTATTGCTAGCAGCGATACTGTGTTGCCGTTACTTGACAGAATGTTACTACAACGAAGAAAAGTTATATTGCAGCAAACAAATATGCAAAGAAAATTTTGATTTTAATAGTCTGCTATATCTCCATCACTTTAAAAGAACTTTAAAAACGAAATTCGATAACGAACTTGAAGATTTTTAGTGATGATAGCGTTGACGTCGAAATCATCGTCGTCGGTGCCGAACGGATTGAAAAGACTCTCGGCGACTTTCACCCAGCCGACGTAGAAGAAAAATTTAATGACTGTAGCGAATGGAAAGTAGAGATCAATCTAGAAAATTGAAAATACACTGATGAAGAAGAAGATGAAAATAAGGATCAGGCTAAGGAAGTCGTATAATGTATGATTTTGCTAAGATCACTGAAGGAAGTGGCGAAGGCCACCGCTTTGATCCCGATCTTTTATACTTGCTATACTTCTGTTCCAGATACATGGTTTGCTCATTCTAATATCACTGCGAGATCTGTTCATAAAGCTCCTAGTTTCGGTGATAAGACGTAATTCACATCCCTCACATGGGCCTTCCCTTATCAATACCCACTCCTTAAAGACCCTCAACTGGTCTGCACTTGAGACGGACGTTTCTGTCCGGCCAATGTGATGTCCCACTGACAAATTACTTCCCAGCGGCATCCGAATGTCTTTCACTTTTAGCGGCATTTCGACCAGTCTCATCATCAACAAATAAGCTATTTTAGCGTTCGATTGGGCTCAAGTACATTATTCCACACGATTTTCGCAACCCTAAGTATCATATCCCCACGTGATACGGCAAAAAATTTAGGGTTTTTCGAAAGATTTTAAATGCATAAGAGACAAAACTAAGTTTTCGCCAAGTGGGGTAACGTGATCCCAACCACGCCTGAATGCATGTTCGCTTTACGCTGGAAAAAGTAACATTTTTTACCGCAAATTTAAAGGAAAGTTCAGGCTGCTTTCGTATCTTGCCATCTTCGGCGTAGGTAACGATATCACTTTGTATCAAATACTGCTCAGCGAAGAGCGCAATGACGAAGTACAGTCGAACGGCCAAAAATACTACTTGGGTGTACGCCAGAGGAATTGGCACCGCTATGTACGACGACAACTTTCCCAGACCAGCGCGGAATTCGGACAATTTCTAGAAAATGCCATGAGCTATCACTTGCTCAAGAGAAGAAATTAATTTAGTACTTATAGTTTTTCAATTCAACCTCATACTCAGAAATAAGCATAATTTCCAGAGATAAATTCACTTTTATCAGACAACGAATAAGAATGAGCTGGAGGAAATAGAGCGAGAGGCGAGAGCATTCACTTTCATGTTTGACATCATGCCGCAGTACGTTTTGCAATTCTGATTTTGAAATATAACTGAACAGTAGATTCTCGATAAAAGCGATCTGCATATAAGAGTAGCCCAGACATAAGGAACACTTTTCTGTTATCTCCGTATATTATACTGCAATGCTTGAGAAAAAACGGATGTAAGAGAGCGTTTCCGGACTAACTTCCATTCTCGTCTACCGAGATTTTACTGTATTTCTCTCATTAAATAAAAGTAAAGCAGCAATGTATCCTAACTTTCATATCAAATCGTGCCCCTAATCTCATCGGTTAATCAAAATCTGACAAGGAAATGGTCAGCAACAATACCGAATAGAGATCGAGCATATATGACTCGGAGGGAATCTGCCCATCTTTATGCGCCTTTTTGATCAATGCCATTGCCCAGTAGATAGGCAGCCATTGCTTGGGATGAACAGATTCAAAATCGTTGATCACTTGCTGTTCCGAATCGTTAATAAGACCTAAACAATTTAATCTTCCGATAGATATACTGCATTTATTCTTTTAGAAGCGCCCAACCTTCAATTTTTCTTTTTCTGCAGCTTAAGCCTCTACATTAACGTTTTCATTTCAATGTTTCGATTTGTCGATTACTTTATAGATTGAAATGCTGCAGCAAATTCAAACGATTTCATATTAATCAATGAACATTGCTTTAAAGTGTAAGCTAAAGGTGATAAACACAACAGAACTAAATTTATATCACACACTTTCAAATATTCTACTAGAATTTAGAGCACACGGAGTGTTTCTAGCAGATTAAATAAAGTATATTAATATCTTGGCCGTGAGTAGAGGAAAGGTAGAGATAGCTTAATCTATCTCACTTTTTATGCAAAAACCGCTTATACAGATATTCTGTTTCAAAATTTGCATTTGAATATTAAGCATATCAGCAAAACTAAAAATCCAAACCTGTTTTAACAGAACTTTAAATATCGACGCAACAGAGCCAAGAAAAGTTTACCGGCTGTTTTAAACGCTTCCAAATTTGGAAATCTCTTCCGTACTGAGGCGCTGACTTTTGACAGTACCATGGTTTGCACAACAACCATATATCGTATAATGTTTCTTCGTAGTGTAACTGTTTCTTCGTCATCGCCTTCAATGTAACAAGCAATATGTACCGCCGTTCTGAAAATATTAAAATTCATAAAGGAAAATAACCTTATTATTTAATCATACTTAGTAATATTTTCCGACTATTCGATATAATGCTATTTTAACCAAAAAAAGGAATCTGACACTATTAGAAGATTTGCTCTGACTTTACAAGGAGACAGGCTTGCATATTCAAATATTTGAAAATATTATACATCAAAATAAACATAGAAACATAAAGAATAGAGTTACAGAATGATTTAACAAATGTTGTATTTTAACAGTACAGTACATTAGAACAATTTATCATAATGAGCCCCTTGATTAATGCACTTCGGGATCATAAATATTCAACACTTATTCCTTTTCTGAAGTTGATGCTTTTTCAAAAATTTGAATTCTTTATCTTCGAAAATTTTGACTTACTTTTCAGTACTACCGATGGATAGGTACATGTCCCACCATCTACTGATGACCAGGGAGACGAAAAAGCCCAGAATGAAGGTCAATGGCACAAATTCGTTGCCAGCATACGCAGACCAAAACTTGACAACATTCTCAAAAGTGCTGAAAGTCCTGAGTTGAGTGCATGCAGTATAATGTATGAGTATTCTATAGCAGTATCAGTTGCTACGTTCAACTTCTTCCTAAATTTTATATTTTAATAAGTGATTTTCCGGACAGTTAACGGGGATGACTGATCGTTTTTCATTCTGTGTTTTATAAATTGAAATTTCCTTCTTCCTCTGTTTCGAGTCTTGGAGCCGTAAGGAAGGGAATAAAGGAGGGGTGTCGCAGGGGGCATAAATCTTCACGGTTTTCAATCCCCTGTTCTATGAAGATTGCGTAAATTTTCACTTATCTCTATGTATTTTACATCTCCAGTATGTGGAACTCTGAAATTCTCTCAAGCTCGTTAGTTTTAGCTTAGCACCCTGCTTACTCCTTTCGCTTTTGGTTTCGCATTGTGTCCCCGTAATACTGGTCGCGAGACGGGGTTTAGAATTTCTTTTAGTTCTACCAAGAATAACTTACAGTTGCTGCTCTTTGTTGAGAAGCAGCCGATAAATCACACTGAGCAATGTGTAAAGCACTAGCCAGAGAGACAGCTCGGGCCAAAGCACCTTCCACAAACTGCCTCTCCATCGAAACAGCAACTTAAAGAAATTCCACGTGTTTGATTGGGCCACTTCATGGGTATATACGATGGTCATTTTCAGCGTAGTCCGCAGTACCAGACGAGCTGTCTACGCAAGTGAATTGCAATGGCTGAAACGAAAAGGAAAGATCGACATAGGCACAGGAAGAATGGAATTCTGAATCATGCGACCGGTTTGCGCGA
>NIUQ01001370.1:0-31505 GCA_002796945.1 Plectus sambesii | reverse complement strand
ACCGTCCTTCTCGCACAATCCATCACTTTATCTACTCCAGCGTTTAATTATGACATTGAAAATAATTTCTGAATTTGCGATTCGTTATAACTGAATTTTGACTCTCGCTCTGACCGGCTGCGCACGCTTTGCTCTTTCGAAATATGAGATTAGATCGCCGATTTTATCAAACTGCACCAGCGAGCAGCCCCAGATGGTCAGAATCTTTTGTGCGAAGAGTCACTATAGTATCCCCTATCTTCTGATCTGACCTTGAAAATAGTTTCTGGCTCTAACTGTAACTTTCTCAATTGCGAAACTAATTTCTGACATGAATAGCATCGTGTCGGCAATTATACACTATTCTAAAATTTTCAATGTCAGAATTAATACAATGTGCTGCAGTCAGCGCTTGCGAATTCAAAGTATGCACGATGGAATATCAATTCTTGTCAATAATGCGTTGACGTATGTGACCAATTGCTTGTGTTCTTTTCTGTAATCAAGAATGCAAATAAAGCGAGAAAATTTCGCATAAATGACAAAAAAGACAACGATTAATGACCTATGCGACTATGGCAGAGGAAAGCTGCAATCGATGAAAAAGAAGTTATTTATGTTGCGCTGTTATCGGCCCGCGATAACCTTCACGCTTTTCAACAATATTTCGTTCAAAAAGTGAATAGGCGCTATCAATGACAGAAGATTTCGTATCGATCAGCTTGTCCATGCCAAGAATTTTCTTCATCTGAAATCGTGAAAATACGCTAATGATATGTTTCTGATTGATCTAACCTTTGTTGTGTCGATTTTGATGTCAACGCCATACGGTCTCTGTTTCAACAACACTTGAGCTAGAGGATCAAGAGCGCTGGTATCATCGTCTTGCTTCATCTCCTCCGTAGGAATATCGAAACCCTGGCTGCTGAACTCTTCGCTCAAATTGCGCGCCATCTGCGTTATCCAGTTGGACGGTTGATAAACGACGGCGATTCGTTCACCAGCCGCTCCTGCCGCGGTCATCGCCAGTATGTGCGCCTTGGCCGCATCGCGCACATCCACAGATGGAATGCAAATTTTCGGCAGTTTCGCCATCGGCTTTGTGAGAAAACGTTGGACCACCTAGATAGTAGTATGACGGATTACTGATTGTATTATGAATACAGGATCAACTTAGAGGGCGGCTTAGCCAGATTATTGTGTACTACTCTCTCTAGTGATAATCTATGATAAATAGCAGTATTCTGATCAAGCTGTCCTCCAAGTCGGTTATAAAGACGTACCCCGACACTTCCTCCAACGACATCGGTCAAAGTAGGACCAAGAATTAAAAATGGTACGACGACGACGAGTTCGAATTTATGCTGATCGGCGGTTAGCTGTTTAACGAAATCCCAGGCGGCTCGCTCGGCTTTCACTTTTGACACGGCGTACGAAGCCAACTTTTCGAGATTTTCTGGCCAATCCGCTTCGCTGAACACATGATCTGGATGAGCGCGCAGTTTGTCAAAGTCTGAAATTGATGGAATATATTTCACCCGAAGCTCATCTGTTACTGACCCATAATGGTTAAACCAGAGCTGGTTAGTATCACTCGCTTGACGGTGGGCACTTTGGCAGCCGCCTTGAGCACGTTGTGCACTCCGGAGACGGCCGTTGTGATTGTCGATTCATCAGTCGATGACAAACCGGGATACGGGCTTGCCGTGTGCAGAACAAACGTAACATCTTTCAGCGCACTAAACATTCTCAATTGACGGATCTCTGCAGCCACTAATCGATGCATTTTTGATTTTACATGTCATTACCCTTTGAATAGCCGCGCTATTGCGTTGAAATGATATCTTAATTTATTATAGTGTAATGATCATCTCGAATTCGCATTTATGAGTAAATCATTGTCGGTCTCAGAATCGGAAAAGGATAATGACTAAAATTTATATAACGTTATGTCTGCTTCACTTAATTAAGGGCATTTTCCAAATCAACATGGAGAATGTCTCCTTTGAATTGGAAAGTGTTCGTATTAAATCGGAAATGGTATGAGTGAAGTACCTGTCCCAACCGTCTTCACTGGTTAGATCGGCTTCGATGAGCTGGAGGCGTTCGCTACCTTTGAGCGCCTTGAGTGGGGCGATCTTCTCTTCATTTTTCACACTGCGCACCGTCCCTCTCACTTTGTAGCCGGCATTTAGAAGTTGCTGCACGCAATGTGTCGCCAAGTAGCCAGAGGCGCCCGTTACCAATACGACTGAAAAATAGAGGCTTAATCGCTGGTTGGCATGATTTAATATTCTTACGAGAATCCTGTGATCCAGTCATCGTGCTGCAATATCGAGTAGAAACGCTGTGAACATATAAAAGAGCGTGCGCGAGTCGTCAGTGCGCAGCTTTATATCGTTTCAATTCTGCACTGTGATAAAGCTAGTTTGCTGACGTAACAAACATCATTCACGACTGATCAGTGATCATTCATCAGTGCTCATACTATTTCTTGGTTAGCAAGCAGAAAATGAAGATTTATGTTTCATCTGGACAAGGTTGTAGCAGAAAACTCAACAAGTGCTGACTCATCCTTCCTGCTTCGTTTCTTGATATTTTCCATTTCTACTGTAATGAGGATATTTCTCAAATCGAACAGGACACTTAGCAATTCTTAGAGAATATTTCCACAGATTTTTATTTGAAGCAAGAAAAGCGCGAGGTACTCAAGTCAAAAGACAATCACAACATCATTAAGCAGATTATGCACGTTCATTTAAGGCTCAGTCATGTTATTTTCTGTCTTCCTTTTAATGATGGAATAAAACTTACTCTAAATCTCAACATTTGTCGCTTGCGAGTATGTCAATGAAGAACAAGATATGATTACAAAGAGTATGAAATAATTAAGCTGACAAAAGCATGAAGAAATGCAAGCGATAGTCAATATTTCGCATTGACAGAGGCAATGTCGACGAACATAAGCAAATTGCAATCAAAATACACTTAATAAGCAAATGAACTGTATGCGCATATGGCTAAAAATAGAACTTGTGTCGAAACTATACGATACAGCAGTTTCAGTACTCCATTCCATCCCTAATGTACCAATCGTACGAGCTGTCAGCAGTTACAGCTCCGGAAAACTTGGGATCTTCTGGCGAGACACCATATATCTGACAATCGTTGTTGGTAGGATTGAACGCCAGCGAGGTGCAAAATGGACTTTGATGACACATTAGAATGCACTCTGGCTTGAATTTCACAATCTTTTGCGTAACGATATAGGTAGAGTTTGCCATACGACCGTGTCCTCTTTGTGAATAATTCCATTTAAGTGGGGCTGTAAAAGAGGAGAAACATACTCAGAGATTAATTTACAAGTCATCCAGATCAGATGAGATTAAAAAATCGAAACAAAATTGTTACATACGATTATGATTTTTGATGTGAAGAATGCATCAAAAACGGTAACCGTACATCTACTATCAATAGTTCGAATTAACGAAAGTCTTGCTATGTGTTAAATTAATTAGCCTAAACTTCGAGCAGTTTAGAGCTGAGATTGGGAGCTTTAAGAAAATGAAAATTTTCGTTCCTTTTAAACATTTGGACTTGAGTGTACCTCATAAAGTCGATGAAGATTCAGCTCGTTCGATTCTAGCCTATTTTAACATAGGGAAAAGGCAAATAGCCTACCAAACTGACAAATGACACCCAGTCGAGTGGTACCATAGGGAGGATTTGATAGAGCGGTCCGCGAATCTCTCATACCATTCGTTGCCATCACTCCTGCATCTTCATAAGGTCCAGTATAAGCATCCGGATCGCCAGGTGTCCATGGAATGTTTGAGAAAATAGCAGGAAATGTTGCATAGCCGCCGGTTGGCAAAACTGTGCGCCAATACCAGCCGTCCTTAAGAGTTGGAGTCGAAAGATTTCGACTCAGCGCCACCCACGCAAATGGAGCCGCTGCCTGAAATGTTCTTCAAATCAAATATAAACGCAGAAAGATATTTATAACAGCTTAGAATCTCAAATCTTGACCATCCTTGCCTTGCCAAGTATACTCATTATTTTTATTTAAAGCTGCAATCGCATAGAATCCAGTTCATCAGAATATCAAGACGCGCTGAAGGGTAAGCCGATTCAGGTGATCGATTTGAATGGTAAACCAGTAAAAAGGCATGCGCTCCCACAATACTACAGTACAATTGTTATTGTTCCAGCTCCGTTTTGACGAGTAGAACATCCTGCTGTTACAAGTAAAATTAATATTTCTGTATGAAAGCCATAGTTTTTGCGATAATTTAAGCCCCTTAGCAAAAAGGTATTAACTGCTGATTTTATAAGCTTCTGAAACTAGAAAATATCAATCGTTCCACAGCTATATTATCTATTTGACTTGCAGGTGAGAGGTGTTTCACAGGTTTTAGCGCTAATTCTTTGAAAGAATAATTCTGGTTCTAGTTTTCGTAATTCAGCAAATCTTTTCGCAAAATCTTACCGAAATTTTAGTTGCTATTTTATTCAACATTTTATAGGTGACTCCGACTGCCAGCGTGCCACGAGGCAGACAAACGGATTGCGCGCCGTCTCGAGTAGGGAGATTATAACCCCAAGCAGGATCGCTGTAGTAATAGAAACACCAGCCGCCCACTGTGTACGAATTTGCGCTATCACTCATGCAGCCGTCATAAGCTGAAAATTGGGCATGTTTATCGAAATTTATGATTTCTGATAAATGAGAGGCTAAAAGTTTAGTGTCTAGAAGGAATTCACGAAATATCTATGTCCGACGATTAAACTTTAGCATGCTTATTCTCTTTCTCCAGTTTTTTCCTCAAGGAGCGAAAGACTACGATAGGTGTTTTCAGTTACAATTCCATTGAGCAAAAACTTTCTTCGTTTTTTTATTCCTTTGGAAATATGAAAAAAGCTACTGAATCTTCTCCTTTGCAGAATTTTTTACATCCTATGTGCCATTTTAACACACATAAGCGGAGAACCATCAAGCTTTGTATCTGTCATAATCGCGTCAGAAATAAACAGCGTTTCACTCTTTTTTCTCATCAAAATTGAGATGAAAGCAAGAATTAATGAAATGTCACGGATTTAATTTTTACTTACTCAGAACGGCAGCAGAGATGCTGAAGTTATAGATCAGCATAAGCTGCAAAATATGCAACCCAAAGAAAGAAGAGCATCTCGTGAAGCAAACCATTATTAATCTGAAATACATTTTGTAAAAGACGAATTCGTTTCAACAAGTACCATCAAGAAAGTTTTGCTTTTACTTGAACAGGCACATTTGACTCAGTCTCTATCGTACGCCTAGAAACATACAGAATGCTTAAAAAACTTTAGTTATGTTCTCAATTAGCAGGCACAAACGAGGTGAAAATCATTTCAAAATCAAAAAAGCTTATCCGCCCAACAGAAAGTAAATAGCGAGCTTAGAAGCAACTTTTTTTGTTTATCGGGGTAACAGCCTGAAAAGTAAACTGAAATTCAGAATGTACATAAAATGAATCTAATTTCTTTCTCTAACTCAGGAAAAATATACAGAATAAATTTGAATAGCTTTCACGTACAAATATCCTGAGCCGGATGATGGTGAACCGAATCAAATGTAAATCTCAACTGCGCTGCTGTGCTGAGCAACCTTCTAATTCAAGTACTGCTCTCATCAGTGAACTGACCGCAGCTCTATTTTCGCGATGATTTAAAGGACAAGCGTCCTTTGATGACGCCAATGCGAGGTGTCGCAGGGGTAACAGTGCTCATGGTAAGCTGTAAAAGGGGCGGTTGCTTGGTACGTTGTCAGCGTGTCAAATGCGTTTGTGTACATGTCAGTTCGCCCCCAGATTCATTTAATATTCAAAATTGCTGGGAAACCGGTAAACTATTAAACCCCCGACAGCTCGAGAAGAGTGAATCAGAAGCAGGGGGTGTTAGGTAAAGGCAAATATCAGCAACGCACTTTTCGATAAACAGATCGATTTAAATTATTGTGTGACAAATGAAACTTTTAAAGCAAGATTTGACTCCTGCATTTCGCTTTTAGAGAAACAGTTCATCATCCAAAAAGAGAGCTGCCTATCATTCAGCGCTTTCTCCAACCACGCTTATAACCTTAACGTATGAGGAAAACTACGCTTTTTTGTACAAGAGCGATAGTAGTATTATCGCTTACTTTTTACCATACTTACGAAATTATAGATAAAGTTCCGTTGTTATTTCACTCTCTCTCTACCCTGTACTACTATTTCGTAAAAACTGTATATGCTGTACCGAGTTTTTCTGAAACAACCTGGGTGCTTTCCAAATTTGGGCACTATTGACCAATCAAACATAAATCCAGCTTAAAGATAAGTAATAAAAATGCCACAATTGATAATGAAAAACTTGTTAAAAAAATGTTTCTTGATTTACCCACAAAACAGCGCAAATTAAGTTTAATACGCGAAGCTAAGAAGTAGCAAAGCGGAGAGAGACGGCAAACTGAATTGATTAGTTGCGATTTTTACCTAAAGCCGGATTCAAAGTTTTATAATTTACTTGCTGTGATGAGTCATGAATGTACGTTCAAGAAGATTATACACGTTCATTTAAGGCTGTATTATATCACGATTACATTTTCATCATTCAAGCGCGTATCGAGAGATGTCAACGGTTGAGCAACATTCCTTCTTTAATTATGCTAATACCTGTCGTTTTCTAATGGATCAGCGAAGATAAAGATTTGGGCGCATTAGATGTAGGGGCATTTGATATCGGCGCATTTGACTGCGGTTGGACAATAAGAATACCGTTACTAGGATATACGGAGTGCTTAAAAATCATACGACCTCTACTAATCAACCCAGTCAATGTAGTTCGATAGCATCTCACAAATAGAAGGGTGACAAATGGATCAATAACATGGGGTAAAGGACAGGTGCTCATAAAAATGCGCGCTATGGATACGCTGACAAGATTCGGGGAAAGGCGCATGGCCGTTTCTAAGAGTAACGCTGGATGATAGAAGACGACGGGAACGAACAAAATCCATCGAATCATGCGCATTATACTGCGCGTTAGGGCTAAAGTTTCATTCGTTTGAGGTGTAGCAGTCATCATAGAGGTGGTTGTTTCAACCCATGAGGAGAGTTTACGGTAGAAAATGAATGTGGTTAAATATGCGCTGAACAACACGCCGCAGATGAACACCACGTAGTAGGCCCATAGTAAAACAGAATTGATTTCTACAACGCCGCAGAAACCCATTGCATCCAATCCCATACGATCCGTTAAGATATATGGAAGGGGATACAAGAGACCGTATGTCCAGTACATTCCATTTAGTATAAGAATTCCTTTTCTTCGTCTCAAGGGTCTCAACACTGGATGCAACTCATGCTCTTGCGCTAGACCAGCGTGGCGACACAGCGACAGACACGATGGCAAGGTCATGCTCAGCATAATGAACATGTATATACCCACTCCCCCCACTTTACATATAGTCATATTACGAGTAAACGCCCAAAGCGTCGACGAGAGAGTCGAAACGAGAAGCATCATGTCAGAAAAAGCGATGCTAAATATACAGATATTGATTGGATGAATGCGCACATTTTTCGTCAATGACAGCACGAGAACGAGTATGTTGGCAGGAATGCCAATGCTAGCGTAGACGGCGTACAAGAGTCCCAGCCACATTGCCGATATTGGATCAGGGTCATCAAACACGGTAGTGTTATTCATTTCTTCTTTTAAAGACTGATGACGATTACAACTGAAAATAGGGTACCAAATGTGGAATTTTCACAGGTGGGTAAGGTTAAAAGAATAGCTGAATGATAGTGTTCGTGGAGTGATTTTGACGAATCTCATAGACAATTGTGTTATTAAAGTTTTTCCTTTTAGACCAAAATATTTTGTCGCGAAGAATTTTTTCTCAGTTAATCGACACTTTTCGGCTTCATTTCACAGTTTGCTACTTGCTCTGCTACTTACTTCATCGAAATTCTTGTACGACTCAGATTAATATTGCATCCAAAAGACCAACTTGATAATGAGGCACAGTAAGATTAATTCTTAGGACTTTTTTCACTAAAGCTCAGTCGCTTTATTTCGCATCACTGAGTGTCATATTTTAATCATATATGGTGTTGTATTAAGAGTACAGAACGTAGCCAGTTTTCCTTAGAATTCAATTATTGAGCTATAGTGAAATATGGCCAAGGTCTCAGATTACTTTATGAATTTGATTTATACAGTATATACAGTGCCGGAACTCACCGCGTGCATCAAAAACCTTGATTTAGGTGTATACCGTATCAACTTTTACATAAAAAGTTACCACAAGATTACCTTCATGAAGTATTCAAATATTCTTTTGTCAAACTGAATGCTGTCACCAACAGTAAAGATTTCAGAAGCAAGGTCGCGTAAGTGCAAATTAGAGTTATACGATATTCTCTCTGACGTCTTAACGCGTTGTGGGGGTATTTAAAGGCGCGTGGTATATAGAAGGTAATTTCCTGAGAGCAAGTTAGAATACTGACGCCAACTCCGAGTTGAGCACAATCAGGGCATTGTTTCTCTTCACGTGATTTAGAGAGAGTCATCTTTAAGAAAATTTTTCGGACTCAGCGTCTTGGATAACTGCCGACAATTGTTCATTGAAAAGTAATTAATTTTAGTGAAAGAACTGACGTAATGGCAAAAAGGGTGAGGTGCGTGTTCTTCGCGGACATCTGAAATTACAGAGGAGGTTGAAAGTACTTTGTGCGCTAGAACCCTATCGGAAAACTCACTGACAATGTTCTAATTCAAAACGCCATCTAAAAGGGATGCTCTTCAGAAATTTTATATTCTATTACTGAAAACTGATGTGAAAGATGATGGTCACAAAAGATGAATACTTTTGTAAAGGTAGATATCGCTGCAGATCAATGAAAATCCAATGGAAATGCTTTTAGAAGCTATAATAAACTTATTTAATCATGTGTTCAATTTCTGCTCGGAGGAAACACACCAACAAATTTATAGCGTTCAGAAATGACGTAGCAATTATTACGGACATCTCATGTCCGATTCAGTCGAATTATTAATTTGCTATTGTAATGGATTTTATAACCTTTGATTGTTAGTTCGCAAAATGTAGATCTGAAAATGTGAAATGTGTGCGCGAAAACAACCGTTGGAAAAGGCATGTCAGGAACATGTACGACGTGTTCGTGAGACCAAAAAGCAGTTTATTTCAGTAGTAATCTTTGGACGGCCGCCCTTTCCACATACAACTGAACAGGCGATACATATGAATGTGCATGAATACTATTATTGAAAACCGATATTGTACAAATCGACTGAGAAAAACACTGAAAATGCACAAAAAAATCATCCAACGATGATATCACGAGAGGATAAACTTGTGATTTTGTTATGAATCATGTTACGGAAAGATCAGTGCAGCAATGCGCATAAAAAGCCGCTTAAGCTAATAATCTCCAGATTTCAATATTGGAACGCATAGCAGGCATATATTAATTAATTTCAAGTAAGAATATCCCCGAGATTTCAGACAAAACAAGTAAAACAGCCCGTGGCGATTATTTCTACTTATTCAGAGTAGTCAAGGTAAGAGATTTATGCTCTTATTTTATGCAAAGAGCCAACATCGAGAATGTTAGGCTACTAAATGAGGCTTGAAAACTGATGCCTCGAAGTCGGCACATTTCTTAGCGGCATGACAGACGGAGTTCCGTGACTGGGATGCACAGAGCTCTTAAAAAACATACGGCCTCCGTTAATCAACTCAGCCAGAGATATCTGATAGCATTTTACAAAGAAAAGAGTGACAAATGGATCGATAAGATGTGGTAGTGGAACGGTAATCATAAAAATGCGCGCTGTGTATACACTGACAATATTCGGGGAAATACGCAAAATCAATTGCAAGATTAAAGCAGGATGATAGAAGAAGAACGGAACGAACAAAATCCATCGAATCATTCGCATTATACTGCGCGTAAGGGCTAAAGGCTCACTTTTTTGAGCTAGAGCAGTCATAACTAAGCTCGTCCTTTCCGCCCATATCGAGAGTTTACGGTAGAAGATGAACGTGGTTATATATGCGCTGAACAACACACCACCGATAAACACCAAATAGTAGGCCCATAGAAGAACAGAATTGATTTCAACAACACCGCAGAAACCCATCGCGTCTAATCCCATACTATCGGTCAAGATATATGGAAGCGTGAACAAGAGGCCGTACGTCCAGAACATCCCATTTAGTACTAGAATTCCCTTTCTTCGTCTCAAGGGCCTCAACACTGGATGCAGTTCTTGCTCATCTCGCACTACACCAACGTAGCGGCATAGCGCCAGACCTGCCGGCAAAGTCATGCTCATCACAATGAATACGTATATGCCCACTCCCATCACTTTGCATACCCTAATATCGTAAGTTAGCGCCCAAATGGTGGACGAGAGACACGAAACGAGAACCATCATGTCAGAAAAAGCGATGCTGATGATACAGATATTGACTGGGTGAATGCGCACATTTTGTGTAGTGGACAGCACGAGAACAAGTATGTTGGCCGGAATGCCAATGCTAGCATAGACGGCGTACACGAGTCCCAGCCACATTGCCGATTCTGGATCAGGGTCGACAGTTACGGTAGAATTAGTCATTTTCTTTCGCTATTGACCGATAAAAATTACAACTGAAAATTGGTTACTCAACATGAAATTAACAAACATTAACATTAACTTCAATTGTGTTACAAAAAGCCTTCCCTTTAAACTGACATTTTTGTCATTTAGATATTTTCTCAGTAAATCGACATTCCTCGGCTCCCGTCCACAATTTGCTACTTGATCTGTTACTCACTTCTGCGAAACTCCTGCATGACCGAGATTCAATGCGTATCCATAAGAATAGCCTGATAATGAACCACTATAATATTCTTATAAGGAGCCTATTTCAATAAAATTACGGTCGCAGATTCTATTAGAAATTTAATTCATACACAAATTTTAAGAGCTGAAAATCATCGCGCTAATTTGATGTTTGAACCTAAGTGTATGTCGTTATCATCTTCATACATAAAACTGACTACTAGACTTACCTTCAAAAATAATTCTAAAATTCTTTTATTAAAACGAATGCTGTCGCAAACAGCAATGGTTTGCTGACAAAAACAAGCTTGCTTATGCAGAATTCAGTCAGACAGTCTTCACTCTGATGTCTGAACGTATTGCGGGGATATTTAAAGATGCGTTGCAGATTAAGAAGGATTACTTCCCAAGTCCTGTTTAGGACGCCGACGCTAATTACGACCTAAGAATAATTTGAGCATTGAATATCTTCACATGATTGAGGCAGAATAATCTACTGGAAATCTACTGGAATCTTAGTATATTGAACAACTGGCCATAATTAAAAATCAAAAAGGTAATCTAAGTGAAGAAAATGTTGTAATAATAAAAGTGACGAGATGCACCTTCTGCGCAGACATTTGAACTCAGAGTGCCCGCCAAAAGAAGGATGGAGATAATCTGTGCGCTAATTGTTCTGTTGCAATACTCACCGACAATGTTCTAATTCAAAAAGCCATCTTAAACAAAAGCTCTTCAGAAAATTTATATATTAATACTAAAAAGTGACGTGGAAAGAAGATGGTCCCATGAGATCATTAAATTTTGTACAGCAAAAAGCAGATATCACTGCAGAAAAATAAACACTTTAATGGAAATACTTTAAAAAAATCACATTTAATATGCACAGTTACTGAGACTCTGGTAAGCCTTTAGTTTCTGTTGCCTCGAGAAGAGCGAATCAGAAGCAGGGGGGTGTAGGGCACAGGCGAAGTCAGTGATGTACTTTTTTTAAATCGATCGAAGTTAATTTTCGAGTGAAAAATCAACTATTCCTAAGCAAAAGTTGAATCCTGTATTGTAATTTTAGAAATCAGTCATTTGTCCCTATTCAGAATCGCAAATGCTGTCTGGAGTTGATCAGGGAACATCAAAAACCCCTCAGCAAGTTTGGTTTTCTTGCGTCTACCCGACACTTTGTCTTCCAATTCGGTTCAGTGTACTGGCAACGGCAAAGCTTGTGGCACTAGAGTCCATTCTCTGCAGATTGCTCGTGCACTTGGGTCCTTGTCGGTAAAGTGGATGACGAATTCAAACAGCGATCGTTGCAAGAAACTGGATCAATCTATAAGTATACCTGCAGTAATAAAATACCACTGTCGCGAGCATTTTCCTCTCCTAACAGAGCCAATAGGTCATGCATGCTCTTGGTTTAAGCGTCAGCCTCAAAAAATGACCAGACTTAATCAAACGAATAAGTCGACCTTCGAAAGTAGAACGCAAAATTGTGTAAGCGCTCGTACATTATGTTACAGAAAGGTTTACTTTCATCAAAAACAGCTCAGCCACAATAGTGAATAAGAGTAAAATGATGCACGACAGTTAACCAGATCTTTAATTATCACAAAAGCGTAAAAAATATTATAGACAAAACGTTATTAAATGCACAATATACATCATACAATATCAGTCCTTGCAGTTGATCAGACCTGACACCACATCACTGACATTTGCTATTTTTTACAGCCAAAGATCCAAATAAGGCGAGAGACCTACGCATAGATGACAAAAATGTAGACGTGCAACGATACAAAGAGTTATAGTGCTGTATTCGAGAGGTGCCCAAAAGATTAATTAAATCGATAGGTAAAAGCAAATAAAATGTGTGCCAAAGCCTTTTCGTCGTATTTTTTAAATGAATTAAATATTTGAAGCAGTAATTGCAATTGCTTCCTAAATCTCAAACCAACAGACTGTGCTATGTTATCTAAAGTATCATGAATCAAACTGACTCGCGTATCACGTCGACAACTACCGCATCAGAGAAATACGATAAAGAATCGTCACATTGAAGAATAATTTTTGACATATTCTAAAAGATGATGATATTCATTTATAAAAATGTAGCTTAATGTCGGATGATTGTGATTAAAAAATTAGCGTTTCAGGAAGCGACACAATTTATGGTCCAGTCTGTTAAAGTTCTTCGGTCCGCGGTAACCTTCACGCTTCTCAACAATGTTTCGTTCAATTAACGAGTAAGCGCTCTCAATAACCGAAGATTTCGTATCGATCAACTTGTCCATGCCAAGAATTTTCTTCATCTAAAAACATGAAAATATACTAATTACATACTTCTGCATGATGCAACCTTTGCTGTGTCGAATTTGATGTCGGCGCCATACGGCCTCTGTTTCAACGTGGCTTGCGTGTGAGGATCGAGACCGCTCGTATCGTCATCTTGCTTCATCTCCTCCGTTGGAATGCTGAAACCCTGGCTGCTGAACTCTTCGTTCAAATCGCGCGCCATTTGTGTCATCCAGTAGGACGGTTGATATGCGACGACGATTCGTTCGCCAGCGGCTCCGGCAGCAGTCATCGCCAGTATGTGGGCCTTGGCCACATCGCGCACATCTACAGATGGAACACAGATTTTCGGCAGTTTCGCCATTGGCTTTGTAAGAAAACGCTGGACCATCTAGACAGCGGAAGGATCGACTAGTGATTATTTTATCAGCCAAAGAGCCTACCGCAATGCTGGACCCAACAGTGTCGGTCAAAGTGGGACCGAAGATTATAAGTGGATTGATGACAACGAGTTCAAATTTGTGCTGATCGGCAGTTAGCTCTTTAACGAAATCCCAGGCGGCTCTCTCGGCTTTCACTTTTGACACGGCATATGTAGCCAAGTTGTCAAGATTCTCCGGCCAATCCGCTTCACTGAATACATGATCTGGATGAGCGCGCAGTTTGTCAAAGTCTGCAACTGGTGAAATGGATTACTTTTGAAGAGTGTGATATATTCGTATATCCCGTCATGTAAACAGTATGTGATTTAAGAGAGTATTACGACCCGTGTAAAGGCCGCGTTAGAGTCAACGTGCGACGTCGCAACGTCCGAAATCTACAGTGCAATTACCAAGAATTACGAAACGGACGTTGAGTAGTTCTTGGTAATTGCACTATGGATTTCGGACGTTGCGACGTCGCACGTTGACTCTAACACGGCCTTAACAGTGACCTATTACCATATGTGCATGTAACCCCTGTACGCAACACATTGAACCGGTAACATAATCGTGTCCTAAAGTTAAGTAATTCATAGCGATACACAGCGCTATGTTTCATAATGCGCTTAAGTAATGCATAACTTAAGAACAGCTTAGGACACGATTATGTTATCGGTCCATTGTCTAGTGCTCTTCTTGTCTAGTAAAGGTTTTACCTATGTGTGGGCATTCGCCTATGAAATCAAATTGGCCCGCCGATTGCATATGTCCCGCCACGAGTGCTTGTGATCGAAAATGGTTTTATCATGTGATTGGTATGGTGTTGTCGTGAAGAAGGAGGTGACCGGAACTTACACCCCACCAACCGTAATCCTTCCCTTGACGAGCGCTAAGTTCAGTAAGTGATTTTAACACACACCGTGTGTGTCACACCAACGCACACGGTGGGCATCGAAATCATTTACTACATTTAACGCAATCAGGCAACAGTTTGAAATTGGTGGGGTGTAAGTTCCGGCCACGGAAGAGGGAGGGTTGCGCCCTCCGAAAGAGGGAGTTTGGCGCGAGGAGACCAAGCTGGAATGGTGTGTGAATGAATAAAAGAAGAGGATGAACCCTAGCATCCTACATATGTTGTGTGTTTGACAGCACTCCCAGACACTACAAAGAGAATTTGTTACTGACCCATAATGGCCAAGCCAGAGCTGGTTAGTACCACTCGCTTGACGGTGGATACTTTGGCAGCCGCCTTGAGCACGTTGAGCGCTCCAGACACGGCTGTCGTTATCGTCGATTCGTCTGCTGCAGACGGCGCCGGAAAAGGACTCGCCGTGTGCAGAACAAACGTCACATCTTTCAACGCACTAAACACTCTCAATACTTACATGAAAAATGAGACGAAAACGTAACATAGCTCTACGATTCAATGATAAGGCATTATAACTACAGAATATATTGGGTGAAATCGGCTTAGTCCGGACAGCAAGATTTTTCGAGCCTAACTTTCAAAATAATTTCAAAGATGCGCGAGATTGTTGCTCATTAATCATTTATTTGCAAAAACCTTGCGCATCGTAACTATTATTTTGAGAGTTAAGCTCGAAAAACCCTGCTGTCCTGACTAACCGATTTTATCTTATTTGAACTGCGTATCTACAGTACCTGTCCCAACCGTGTTCGCTGGTGAGATCGGCTTCGACGAGCTGGAGGCGTTCGCTACCCTTGAGCGTCTTGAGCGGGGCGATCTTCGTTTCATTTTTCACACTGCGCACCGTCCCTCGTACCTTGTAGCCGGCATTAAGAAGTTGCTGGACGCAGTGTGTCGCCAAGTACCCAGAGGCGCCAGTTACCAATACGACTGAAGCCGTGTCATTTGTATTTGACTGGGGAAATGTGATTTCTTACGAGCATCCTTTGATCCCGGCATCGTGTAGCTGTATTAAGGGAAAACGCTGTGAACATAAAACAGAGCGTGCGCGAGTCCTCGGCTAGAGGTTTTATATTTCTTTGGCTGCGCATTGTCATCAATGTTGGTTGTCATAGCAACAACGTTCGCGAACTGGTCAGTGATCAGTGGTCTTTCATGTTAGTCTTTTAATGATATATACACAATCTATGAAAAATCGTGCTCCCTTCAGCGTTTTAGTGCTAAAGAAGAAATTTCGAGTGTGATCGCATCTGATAAAATTCCTATCGGGATTCATTTGCGCTAATCGATCACTCGTCCTCACTGTAAACGGAAAATTGTGCAGGCGCTAACACGAAATGCTAAACGTAGATTGCTATCCTGTCGTGAGAATGCGGAGGCGAAGAGGGCGGAATCGAGCTAACTTTGCTTTATTTCAGTAGAGGCCACGGCTAGAGAGAAAGGTTAATACACATACATCATAGGGTAAACATTGTTCTATGACAGTTATGGTACGGTATAATGTATTCGTGCTTTAACCTGTCAGAAATTTCAAATAATAGTGAATCACTAGCTTACGCTCCAACAATTTCTTTCCTTAAAAGTAGCAGAGTAACAACAATGAACGATAATAAAGCAATGCAAGAAAGTTGTCGAACTGCTTGATTCTCAGAGCATAACAACATTATCAAATACACAATACGTATCGTCCGAAGTCAAGTCTTGTCAGTTATATGCCACCGGAAATGATCAGCTGCATGCGCCCCTTTTTTGTAGCCAAGAATACAAGTAAAGTGAGAGACCTTTGCAAAAATGACAAAAAAATGACGATTAATTCTCTGCACAACTACGGCTGACGGACAGTTATAAGCGATGCCAAAGAACAATTATTTATGTTGCGCTGTTTTAGGCCCGCGATAACCTTCGCGCTTCTCCACGATGTTTCGTTCTATTAGTGAATAGGCGCTGTCAATGACCGAGGTTTTCATATCGATCAGCTTGTCCATGCCAAGAATTTTCTTCATCTAAAAATATAAAATACGGTTATTATATATTTTTGAATGATATAACCTTGGCTGTGTCGACTTTGACTTCCGCGCCAAACGGTCTCTGTTTCAACATCGCCTGCATGTGAGGATCGAGAGCAGTCCTGTCATCGTCTTCCTTCAATTCTTCCGTTGGAATATCAAAGCCCTGGCTGCTGAATTCTTCGCTCAAATCGCGCGCCATCTGAGTTATCCAATAGGACGGCTGATATACAACGGCAATTCGTTCGCCAGCGGCTCCGGCAGCAGTCATCGCCAGTATGTGCGCCTTGGCCACATCGCGCACATCTACTGATCCAATACTGATTTTCGGCAGCTTCGCCATCGGCTTCGTGAGAAAACGCTGGACCATCTAGACAGCGGAACGACGGTTTATTGATGGTATTATGAACTCATTCTCAACTTGGAGAGTGGCTAAACCAGACAACTGCATACTCTTCCATACTCGTAATAAGTTTTGGCGTTTATTTTCCTTATGGCTGCTACTATCTATGCAGTTCGAGGCATCTGACAGTCCATATACTCACTCAGTGCTGTAATGCGCAACTTTGTATGCGCGAATATTTTATCAGAGAAAATTGTGAAACGCACAAAAAGTGTACAGTATTCTGATCAAGCCGCCCTCCAAGTTGTTCATATAAACGTACCCCAATGCTTGCTCCAACGACATCGGTCAAAGTGGGACCGAGAATTAAAAATGGATTGATGACAACGAGTTCAAATTTGTGCTGATCGGCACTTAGCTGATTAACGAAATCCCAAGCAGCGCGCTCGGCTTTCACTTTTGACACGGCGTATGTGGCTAACTTGTCAAGATTTTCTGGCCAATCCGCTTCGCTGTACACATAGTCTGGATGAGCGCGCAGTTTGTCAAAGTCTGAAACTGGTCAAATAGACTATGCATGAAGAGAATTGGTTACTGACCCACAATGGCCAAGCCTGAGCTGGTTAGAATCACTCGTTTGACGGTGGGCGCTTTGGCAGCCGCCTTGAGCACGTTGAGCGCTCCAGAGACGGCCGTTGTGATCGTCGATTCGTCAGTCGATGACAACCCCGGAAGGGGACTAGCCGTATGCAGAACAAATGTCACATCTTTCAGCGCACTAAACGCTCTGTATTGGCGGGAGCTCAGCAGCTACTATTCGATGCATTTTCGATACTACGTGGATGGCATCGGCGTTTGAACAGCCACTACTTTGTATTGAAGTAATATCGTGATTTATTTTAGTGAAATGATTATCTCCAGTTTGCATTTATGAGTAAACCTTTGTTAGTCTACAAAATCAAAAAACGGAGATGGAGTGGTGAAGAAAAAGAATTTCTCCGGTCCAATGGACACGCTATAAAGCAATAAAATCGGACTGTGGGAAGCAGTGTATTCTTTAGTTAGGGATTATTTTCGTCCTTATCTTGCGACTTAGGCTTAGGTAGTTGCGACTGTAATGTGCCATAACATAGTGTAGCGAATTAATCGGCCGTAACAGAGCGTACCGACTAGTTTTGGGAACGCACGCGCCATCAAAGTAGGTAGAACTCAGACAAAAATTGATAAATGGTTCGCTACTGTCCAATCATGAATCACTAAGATTAAAATATATGTAACATTATTTCTATTCCACTTTAATGTGGACAATTTCCAAATCAATTCAACATGGAAAATGCCTTCATCGAATTGAAAAGGGCCCTTTTTGAGCGAAAATGACATGTATGAAGTACCTGTCCCAGCCGTGTTCGCTGGTGAGATCGGCTTCGACGAGCTGGAGTCGTTCGCTACCCTTGAGCGCCTTGAGTGGGGCAATCTTCTCTTCATTTTTCATACTGCGCACCGTCCCTCGCACCTTGTAGCCGGCATTTAGAAGTTGCTGCACGCAGTGTGTCGCCAAGTATCCAGAGGCGCCCGTTACCAATACAACTGAAAATATACAATTTGTATTAAAGATTGGCATAATTTTATAGCTGCTTACGAGCATCCGGCGATCCTGCCATCTTGCTGTGGTATTGAGTAAAAATGGTGCAAATATATAACAGAGCGCGCGTTAGTGCCCAGTGAGGGGTTTTATATGACTTGGGCTCTGCAATGTCATCAAGCTTGTTGGTTGTCATAGCAACATTGTTTGTATACTGGTTCAGTGATCAGTGATCATTAATGTTTGTCATATAACGATATGCGCGATTTAACTCTGTAATGTAGTGTGTCCTTGAACGCTTTATAGCTAAGGAAGAAACGTCAAGTAAATCGCATATAACGGAACACTTATTAAGCTTCATTTACACAAACTGATCAATCATCCCACATGAGGATGAAAAACTGTGCAAGCGCATAAACTAAATGCAACAAAAAGATTTACTATAATCAAAAATAGCAGAACCACAATGATCAATGAGTATAAAATGATGGAAGTTAATAATCTTGATTCTTCATTCTCATAGAATTACAGAGTTTTCAAATACACAATTTGAATTGTGTATTTGTCAATAGCTATCAGTCTTGTGCTGTCGATTCTGTTGATCTGCTTCCGTTATTTTTATGCCAGCCATGAAATTAAAGTGAGAAACATTCTCATAAATAACAAAAATGACTACGGTTAACACTCTAAACGACAATGGCTGACGGACAGTTATAATCGATTAAAAGAACAGTTATTTATGCTGCGCTGCTTTAGGCCCGCGGTAACCTTCGCGCTTCTCAACAATGTTTCGTTCAAACATCGAGTAGGCGCTGTCAATGACTGAAGTTTTCATATCGATCAGCTTGTCCATGCCAAGAATTTTCTTCATCTGAAAACATGAAAATTCGCAATATATAATTTTACACAATGCAACCTTTGTTGTGTCGACTTTGACGTCGGCGCCATACGGCCTCTGTTTCAACATGGCTTGCGTCTGAGGATCGAGAGCGCTCCTGTCGTCGTCTTCCTTCAATTCTTCTGTTGGAATATCGAAGCCTTGACTACTGAACTCTTCGCTTAAATCGCGCCCCAGCTGTGTCATCCAATAGGACGGCTGATATACAACGGCGATTCGTTCGCCAGCCGCTCCTGCCGCGGTCATGGCCAGTATGTGCGCCTTGGCCACATCGCGCACATCTACAGATGGAATACTGATTTTCGGCAATTTCGCCATCGGCTTTGTGAGAAAACGTTGGACTATCTAGACAGAAAGAAGATGGATTATTAAGTACCATATGAACTTATTATAAATGTGGAGGACGGCTTCACCAGACTATCGTAGACTCTTCTTAGTAAAAAACTATGATAAATAAGATGTTTACATCTGCTATCTATGTAGTCAAAGACTTTATCGGACAGTTGAACTATTCGCCAGTTTTTTCCTGTGCAAATTCATGTGCGCGAATATTTTTCCAAATATTATAAGACGACCAGAAAATGTGTGTACGATGTCCTGATCGAGTCGTCCTTCAAGTTCATTATATAGGCGTACCCCAAGGCTTGTTCCAACGGTGTCGGTCAAAGTGGGACCGAAGATTAGAAACGGATTGATGACCACGAGTTCAAATTTGTGCTGATCGGCGGTTAGCTGTTTAACGAAATCCCAGGCGGCTCGCTCGGCTTTCACTTTTGACACGGCGTACGTGATCAACTTTTCGAGATTTTCTGGCCAATCCGCTTCACTGTATACATAGTTTGGATTAGCGCGCAGTTTGTCAAAGTCTGAAAAAGTGAGAAATGAACTACGTATGAAGAGAATTGGTTACTGACCCAAAATGGCCAAGCCAGAGCTGGTTAGTATCACTCGTTTGACGGTGGGCGCTTTGGCTGCCGCCTTGAGAACGTTGAGCACTCCAGAGACGGCCGTGGTGATAGTTGATTCGTCCGCCGATGATAAACCAGGTAGAGGACTCGCCGTATGCAACACAAACGTCACATCTTTCAGCGCACTAAACAGTCCGAATACTTCCACGAACAATGAAACGAAAAATGTTACTTGTCCAATGACAGTGGATTACGACTACTAAATCTATGTCTATGTATTACGTATTTACAGTACCTGTCCCAGCCGTGCTCGCTAGTTAGATCGGCTTCGACGAGCTGGAGGCGTTCGCTACCCTTGAGCGCCTTGAGTGGGGCAATCTTTTCTTCATTTTTCAAACTGCGCACCGTCCCTCGCACCTTGTAGCCGGCATTTAGAAGTTGGTGCACGCAGTGTGTCGCCAAGTAGCCAGAAGCGCCAGTTACCAATACGACTGAAAGATAGAGGCTTAATCGCTAGTTGGCATGATTTAATATTCTTACGAGAATCCTGTGATCGTGCCATCGTGTTAAAGTAGGGAGTAAAAACGCTGTGAACATATAACAGAGTGTGCGCGAGTCTTCAGTGACCAGCTATATATATATACAATTCTGCACTGTGATGAAACTAGTTTGCTGACGTAACAAACATCATTCACGGCTGATCAGTGATCATTCATCAATACTCACACTCTTTCTTGAGCAGCAAGCAGAAAATGAAGTAATGATTTCATATGGACAAAGTTCAAGCAGAAAATTTAATGAATACTTAATGCTAACTCGTCTTTCTTGCTTCGTTTCTTGATATGTGCCATTTCTACTGTACCAAGTATAATTTTCCAATTAAACAGGACTTTTAACAATTCTATGAGAGTAATTTCCAGTCAAACAAACACGAGAAATATTCTCTTTGCCATGAAGAACTGTCCTGTTTTAAATAAAAATGGCATATAACCTATGTAATACGACGATATATGAGCAATTTAACTTGATGCAACGGTATTCTCTTCCACGATTTCTTGCTAACGAATATATATTTAGAGTATTATCACAAACGATGAAACGCTTGTCGAACTTCATTTGCACTTATTTACGAACCGCTCTGAATGAGAATGCAAATGGTGTGTCCTTCCTATGCGAAGTCAGGAAAAGATGTACTTTCATCAAAAATAGCACAACCCCAACAATGAATAAGGGTAAAACGATGCAAGATCTCTTGACTCTCAAATCTCACAAACCAAAAAATTATCAAATACCCAGTTAAATCTTTTCAGTCATGTACTGTCGAGTCTGATGAACTGTATGTGTTATATTTTATGTCAGCAATTCAAATAAAATAAGAAATCTATGCAAAAATGACAAAACAATGAGTAATACTCCACACAACTATCGCTGACGGACTGTTTTAATCGATGAAAAAGAATATTTATTTCTGCTGCGCTGTTCTGGGCCCACGATATCCTTCGCGCTTCTCAATAATATTGCGTTCAAAGAATGAGTAGGCGCTATCAATGACTGAAGTTTTCATATCGATCAGCTTGTCCATTCCAAGAATTTTCTTCATCTGAAAACATGAAAATTCGCAATATATAATTTTGCATAATGCAACCTTTGTTGTGTCGATTTTGATGTCGGCGCCATACGGCCTCTGTTTCAACAAGATTTGCAGGTGAGGATTGAGGGCACTCGTGTCGTCATCTTGTTTCATCTCCTCCGTTGGAATACTGAAACCCTGGCTGCTAAATTCTTCATTCAAATCGCGTCCCAGCTGTGTCATCCTGTAGGACGGTTGATAAACGACGGCGATTCGTTCACCAGCCGCTCCTGCTGCAGTCATTGCCAGTATGTGCGCCTTGGCCACATCGCGCACATCTACAGATGGAATACTGATATTCGGCAATTTAGCCATCGGCTTTGTGAGGAAACCATGGACCATCTAGACAACAGAAAGACGGATTATTGATTACCTTACAAAAACTCATTATCAACTTGGAGGACAGCTTCACCAGCCCACTACATACTTTTGTCTACTCACAATAGCTGTTGATAGTTAATTTATTTGTGACAGCTACAATCTATGCTGTCAGAGACATCGAGCAGTGCGAGTATTGACGCAATTTTTTCATGCGCAAATTTACGTGTGCTAGCATTCTATCAGAGAAAATTGTGAAACGCACAAAAAGTGTACAGTATTCTGATCAAGCCATCCTCCAAGTTGAGCATATAAACATACCCCAAGGCTTGCTCCAACGGCGTCGGTCAAAGTGGGACCGAAGATAAGAAATGGTACGATGACGACGAGTTCGAATTTGTGCTGATCGGCGGTCAGCTGATTAACGAAATCCAAGGCGGCTCGCTCAGCTTTCACCTTGGACACCGCGTATGTGGACAAGTTATCAAGATTTGCTGGCCAATCCACTTCGCTGAATACATGATCTGGATGAGCGCGCAGTTTGTCATAGTCTGAAAGTAGAGAAATAGACTACGTATGAAGTGAATTGGTTACTGACCCATAAGGGCGTTGCTAGAGCTGGTTAGTACCACTCGCTTGACGGTGGGCGCTTTGGCTGCCGCCTTGAGCACGTTGAGCGTCCCGAAGACGGCCGCTGTGATCGTCGAATCATCGGTCGCTGTCAACCCCGGAAGAGGGCTCGCCGTGTGCAGCACAAAAGTCACATCTTTCAACGCACTAAACAGTCTCAATATTTCCACGAACAATGAGATGAAAGATGTTACATGTCCAATTATATTGCATTATGACTACGATATATGTAAAGTTGAATTACGTATTTACAATACCTGTCCCAACCGTCTTCACTGGTGAGATCGGCCTCGACGAGCTGGAGTCGCTCGCTACCCTTGAGCGCCTTGAGTGGGGCAATCTTCTCTTCATTTTTTACACTGCGCACCGTTCCTCGCACCTTGTAGCCGGCATTTAAAAGTTGCTGCACGCAGTGTGTCGCCAAGTAGCCAGAAGCGCCAGTTACCAATACGACTGAAAAGTATCAATCATATTACAGACTGGCGTAATTTGATTTCTTACGAGCATCTTGTGATCCTGCCATCGTCTTGTGTAAAGAGGGAAACGCTGCGAGCAAACGACGTTCTACGAGCCTTCAACGTAAGTTTAATATTACTTGCGTTGTGCATAGTCATCGTGTATTAGTTGTCATAGCATGACTGTTTGTCAACTGATTAAGTGATCAGTGATCTTGAATGTTAGTTTCATGACGACACGCGCAGTCAAACTCGGTGATGTCTTATTCTCTTCGGCGTTTTATTGCAGTCGAAGAAATTTCGAGTATAATCGTTAGTGATCAAACGCTTATCGAACTTCATTTGCCCTCATCGATCAGCCACCCTGAACGAGAATGCAAATGGTGTATTCTTCTTCCACAACGACAGTAATAGGTTTACTTTCATCAAAAATAGAATAACCACAACAATGAATGATAATAAAACGACGCAAGATAGTAATCGAAGAGCTTAATTCCCACAAAAATAACAGAGCATCTGGAAGTAGTTGACAGACAATCCAGACTACCACTTGTTGCCCGTCTTCTTCTTCTTTTTCTTGGCCTGCTGACCGGCGCCAGGGGGTCGAAGCTGACGAGGGCCCTCGGCGCTACCTGGGGCGGGTGAGGGCTTCGGGGACGAGGTCACGTCAACTGTCGCCTTGTTGCTCGAGTCTCTGAATGAGAATAAAAATATCATTTGCACTTCAAACTGAATACTTTCAAAAGCATATTAGAAACATATTTTTTCGATCAGTAACGCGATCGAATAAGGCAAACTGCTTCAATAGCGCTTCTTCTGTATCAATTTATGCACGTAAAAAGCAAGCAACTACTATCAGTTTTGGCAAAAGATGGTAATTAGCACAGAAAAGCCATCTCATCTTCGTTAACTACGATGCTGATTCAATATCGCGTTATTGATCCAATAATTTTTGACTGTATATCAAAATACTTATGTTAGCGTCACACAAAACAGTTAACATACAGCAAAATTCATTTATATCAGTTTCGCTTGGATCGATAAAGACTGTTGGGCCCAAAGTGCATCTCCCCATACAAACAAGTTCGCTTATTGCGATCAAAACGTCCCGGCCCTCAGTTGACCGGTATAAACGAATGCTACAGTACGTACGTATGTACGAACGAACTGATTAAAAGTTAAGTACACGCGCAAAGTGTGAGCAAAAAGCCAACTCACAATTTTAAATACCCGCGCAAAGTGCGAACAAAAAGACAACTCACAATTCGGCAACAACCGCTCCGCTGACGGCGCCCTGGGTACCGCGTCCTATGTCGCGATCCTTGTGGCGTTTGTCCTTGCGTTTCTTAGTAGACGATCGCTCGGCCTTCGGCAACCAACGCTCGGGGTCGGGTTGGACGTTGGGGTCGTAGTTCTTGGGCAGTCGGGTCTTTCGTTTGCGCTTGCGCGATCGCAGCTTGCCGCGAATAATCTGTTCATCCTAAACAATTTATCAGTAGAACGTCGTTCTGTGGGCAGTTTCGTAAAACTAATGTAAATGTAAAATGTAGAAATGTAATTACATTTTTGCATTGTCATCACTCATTCGTTTACAAAACGATTAATGAAAATGCAGAAATACAATTACATTTTAAAATTAGTATTCGATTATCTCGAAAGTTCATCCACAAACGACTTTATCTCGGTGAATTCCAGCGAATGAATACGACTGCCTACCAACACAAATTAAAGAAATGAGAACCCCCGGTGATGACAAAGTTCAAGAAGCAAATCTAAAAGTGAATCAGTGTCGAAGGGTGGACATTGTTCTGCGATTCACACAATGTGCATGAACTTTTGAGACAACCGAATATTATGAAATCAGCCAGTGCTCGCTGCTCATAAAAAGAGAGAAGAACTGACCTCGGCGACGCCAGCCTTGGGGGTCTGTTTGGCGCCCTTCTTCTGGCGGTATCTCTCCCCGAATAGAATCCATTCGCTCGACTCCAACTCGTCCACGTTGAAGCCCGACTGCTCCTTCGCGAGCGGCGGCAAATCGCGGCTAACCGCCTCGGCCTTCTTCGGATCAACTTGGCTGTACAATTTTATCAGTCGCGCTAGCACTTTCGGGTCGTCCGGTTCCAATCTGAAATCAATATGTATATATGAGTTAGTGCGATTTCGCCATGGGAGCGAGCCGGTAAAAGAGAGAGGCTTTTCCGGGCTACAAACGGCTGGATCAGCATTATATATAAAGACAAGAGCTACGTGAGTTACACAACCGCTACAAAAAGGGATTCGCTTACTTTCTCAGTTCTTCCATATACTTGACGGCGGCGTGTTCATCGCCCAACTTTGCGTGAAGACTGGCGCACTGGTCAAGCAGCAGAGGAAGCGCACTCTGAAAATCATCAAAAGATGATGACAATCGCAGAAATTAATCTAAAATTGGCAACCTTGTTGTTTTGATTGTGTGCAATGCCGTCGGTGAGGGTCTTGAGGGCATCGGCGTCGCGACCGGCGGAGAGGTCGATGGCGACGAGGAGACTAAGCACGCCTGGCCGCCAACGAACGTCCTCCGGGAAGGATCGAAGCGCTTTCGAGGCGCCCTCGTGCTTTCCTGAATAAGGATGAGATTTTTTATGTGTACCGTTGTGGCTTAGTGGGTAGGAGTTCCAGCTCGGGGAAACGGACAACTCGCGACATGGCAATTCGCGACATGATATTTTTGCGACAATTCGCGACATGGCAATTCGCGACATGATATTTTTGCGACAATTCGCGACATTACGTATGTCGCGAATTGTCGCATTGATTTCACGTTATGTGGCGAATTGTCGTGTAACGAGTTGTCATGTCATCTTCCAGCTCTGACCGCAAAAAGCCAGGGTTCGACACCCAGCAACGGCATCCCCCGGTGTCAGGCTTGCGACAGCCGACCGAGGACCACGTGTCGCAACATAGGGCCTTCTTAGAGAGACCCGAAACAGCGGACCCTGCGCCCGAGCGGGAAAACGCTAAGAAACTTAATGACGTTTTTTATGGAACCTCTCGTACCGCAACGATACGTTCCATTCACCTCTATTTCGTCCGCACAAGCCACATGCGCGTGTGTTAATTGTATGCTTGTGCCTATGGCGTGTATGGACGATTTCCGGTCGAACGGGGCGTATCGTTGCAAAGATATTATTAATTTGAACAGCAATACAATGCCCCCCGCAGAAGCCCAGTTATTGCTTCGCTCCATTCTCCCTATACTTCCCATACTACATAAATCCAGCTCGTAAGAAAGAGTGATACAAAAACGAACCTTCTAGCAGTTGGATTTGAACGAGAGCGAAGCGGATCTCGGGTCCGGCAGCCTTATTGTCGGTAATGTACTGCTGGAGCAAGGCGACGGCCTTGTCCCCATCCTTCTGCCGCACTAACAGCGCCGCCTCGATCAGAACCGCTTCATCCTTCAGACCGAACTGCGCTCGCAGCTCTTCCAGAGAGCGCCGGCACGGCTCGAGCTAAATTCGAAAGTCAGCTTTGGACAACTGGAACGCTTTAGTCTCAATCTATGATTCGGGTCACTCGCAAATAGTTATAATCTTTGCATGAAAGCTGGTTGTTCGCAAAACACCACGCTTTGTTAATTTAAAAAAGCGAAATGTACCTGATCGCTGAGCAACTGGAGCAGCGCTTGATTTACGGCGATCGCTCGCTTCTGGCGCGCAGTCAACTTGGCGCCAGGAACTTGCTGCGCNACGTATATCACCATACGAAATATAGGGTCCTGCTCTAAGCATGCACCCGCGTATGTGGAAAATCTCGCGGGTAGGATAAAATAACGTTCTGGTTGCAATAACGCGGTTTATGCAGTTATCAAGGAAATTGCAAATTTTAATGCAAATTAGAGTGGAAATCGTTTGAGAAAATGTGAAACGTCCGCGTACTTTTCCTTGATGACTTCGAGGTATTCGTTCAGTGCCTTGTCGACATCGCCAAGGGCTTGCGTGCAAAATGCCGACTGCGTGCGAATGAGCGCCACTTCGTCCTCGATCTCTTCCTCGGGTACGTCATCTTCCGCCAGTGTCTCGCGGCACAACTCTACAACGTCCAATATCGTGCTTTAGTTCGCGTTGCACCGTATTTCCCACAGCATTTGGCTTTGTGCCAGCAATAATTTTGGTCGTAAAACGCACATTCTTATAGCATTTTTTCAGAAGCTGCGCTAATACGATATGATACATTTGCTACGTAGATTACGTATATATAAGTTTGTTACGTGAAATCATCCAGATGCTGCACTCAAAATTGCCGCGTTGAAGCGCGCAACACGATTGTCGTTATCTATTTTTTTGTAAAGCTACTGTCGCCATCAATCATCTGTCAGCAGACTAAGAATTTTTAATAAGTCGTATAAGTGACTGATAGGTAAACTTACTCTCGGCCGTCTTCAATTCCTTCAGCGCGTTCGTATATTCCTTCGCTTCGATAAGCCGACAAGCGGCGTTGTAGTGCTGCTCGTAAGTTTCGAGATGTTTCGCAGCCGGCTGCGGAATCGCCAGAGACTGCAACTGTGCTTCAGTAGCGAGCAGATTCGCTCGACGCTCCTGCTCGTATGAGTCCGCGTGGTCTTTCAGCAGTTTCCTGAATCAAGGTCAATGCAACTATTATGTCTGTCTGAGCAATCATCACTGCCTATGCAACTACAAATCGCAAATTTTTCAAAGTTTCAATGTATCATATTGTATAGCTGCTTAAAAGGTTTAAAAACCGCACCAGACGGACTTTTCTTTAGCTTACATATCTCCACTACTATATTCGAGTTGTTAGCATTTGCCCTTGAAGGCCTACATCTAATACTGAATTATTTTTGTTAGGAATATGTCACAATCTCGAATATCTTAGGCGACTATAAACATTTTCGCCACATTCCTAAATGTTCACTCACACGTCTCGCTTTGCTACAGAGAACAGTACAAGCCCCAATACTTAATCACAAAAACTCAGTACTCTTTCATTATAGCACTAAACTGCTTTTACAAAATTCACGAGCTGAAGATGAAAATCAAAAAATTGTCAACGCACTTGTAGACTTTATGGCAGTCTTCGAAGCGTTCCAGACGGTAGTACAACTGGGCGAGCAGCTCGAGGCAGCGAAAGTCCGAGTCGCCCGCCTGTTCGAGCGTCTTCAGCGCCTCATCCGATCGGTTCAGTCGGTACTCGCAGTACGCCTTCTCGAACTGGCAATCACTGAAAATCAGGAATTTTCCTTTTAAGACCACATGGAAAATCATGTTTCATGATATAAATAACAGGATAACACAAATTAGTGTACCATCATTGCACAATAATTACGTCTAAGAGATCGATTCACGAGGGGAAAATCAGGGATTTATAGGATCTTCGAACCCAACCCTAGAAAACTTAATTTGTAAAAACGACTTGAATAGGTGTGTAATGAATTTGAAATGATATTTAGCATAACATACTTTATTACCATTAAGAAATTAAATTAAATTATAAATCAATAAAATATTTACCCAATTTGATGAGGCGGCGTCTTGCGAATCAACTGGACGGCATCTTCGAATTTCGACATCTGAATCAAGCATACCAACTTGCACTTGAACGCTATCGTCTCTTTTGGATGATTCTTCAGAACTGAAAATCACAAATTAGTGAAATGAAATGGCGGAATATGCACGGCGGTGTGTTTAAGTCGACAATCACATATTCGAAAATTAACAGAGAACAAAACAAAGAAGTGGTAAGAAAAATAAAACTTATTTGCTTGGCATACGTAAGAATAATGTTGGATGAATGCAAATAACTCATTCTCTTAAGTGGCTTAAAAATCATAGCAACGATGAAAGATATTTTTTGGGTTTTTGCTTATAATTGCTTACATGAATATAATTAGCAAAGGCCGTGCTTAATGAAAGCATAGGATTTTGCTCTGACTGATTCGACGGTAACAAGAGCGAAAATGAACTTACTTCGATTAGCGGCCTTAAGTGCTCGATCATAGTCTCCACTACGATCCGCTTTCGCCAACTCCATGAACGCCTGTTTCGACGAAGCGTCCGATGACGAAGCCATCGTACTTCGATTTGGAACGCTGTCACCAAAGGAAGACTGAAAAGTCAATGAATTTAGCCTAATATATTACGTTAAAACTTGTTTCACGGTAGAGCTATTTTGGAGCGTCGAATCGTATTTCCTAAAGCTGGTTAGAGAAAAGAAAAATAGATCTAATTCTCTTCGTCTAAAAAATAAAGAACTAAAAGAAGTATTTGCTGCAGGAACGGCCACCGAAGTTAAAATCGACCAGAAGACGATGAAGCTCAGCGCTGCGCTGCGATGAGCCGCGTCCGCTTTCCTACTGTGCATTCGGCAGTTCGCATGTTATCGTTTCGAGACTCCTCATTTTTGTTTAGCGAAGTAGTCGATATCGTGTGTCATAGCGGAAGTATGTGTAGCGCTTGTGAATTTCTCATCTCGCATCGGAAGCCATAAACCTGCAACTCGCATGAAAAAGGCAACGCCTTTCTTTAAAAATTCGCCGAATCCTTTCTATTTACTTATCTCAATTGTTTACAAAAAAGGGAATGATATATCAACAACTGTCATTGTTTAATTAGCTCAAAGTGTTTATTTCTGTGACATTTAGTTCATGCGGCACTTCACCAAATGCGAAATAAATGCAAGAAAAGTACAGATATAATTGCAAAAAATGCTGAAAAAATCTGGAGGAATGAACTGTTTTTAACCAATTTTGATAATTTTTTATACTTCCTGCTTCTTTCTCTGCTCTTACACTCTTATTTTTTACCTAACACTCTGCGCAGACTCAGGATAACCTCCTCAGGAGCTTTGGATTAGGTTTCAGCAGGCGTTATACAGGCCCTATCCACTTGTGCACAGCGTTAAATTTACAGTCAATATTGTTTATGCTGCATACTGTATATGCAACACTCACTGAGAAGCTAGTTCAGTTCAGTTCAGTTCAGATCTTTTACTCTTCCATGTAATACAAAATACATACAACAAATACGAAACGAAGAATACAAAAGGAACTACAACAAAAGCAATAAAACAAAAAGAAAACAACAAAACACGTGGAAGAGAGGGGAAGGCGGCGCACGTTCCCGGCGTCTAACGCCATCCCTGATATTAGTAGTTTATTAGTATCAATTTAATAAAGCATTTTTAAGGGTAACTATATACTATGTCATAGCTAATATAGTCTCCAAGAAACGGCATAAGATTAACAATTTTTTGATTTAGTATCTCGTTATCTAAATATTTTTTTAACTTTTTCGGATTGCCTGTTGCTCTAATTTCAGCATCGAGACTATTCCACGGTTGTATTATTCTGTTATTAAAAAATTGTGCTCTAATTTTGGTTCGATTCTGTCTTAAAGCCAGCCTCATTATCATACTCGGTTTGGCTCTGCTATATTTGCTAGTACCTCTATTTCTAGGTCCTTCATAGTTCATAGAAGACTGCATGTGGAAAGGGAGCAATTTGGATACCTCGGTCTGACTAACATCGCATTGATTGTAGAGTAATTTATGGGCCAAAATAAGATCAGTTTTCAAACGTCGCAGGTCTAGGCGATCTAATTTTAGAAACGAGAGCCGATCCGAGTATGATAGATGGAGGCGGTTGAGCTCTGGTATTCGTTTAGTAAATGCATGTTGAATAGATTCTATTAAGAGTATATCCTTTCTTAATGATGGTGACCATACAGGGGTGGCATAATCTAATTTAGGTCTTACAAAAGTTTTATATAACTGTAACAGAAAGGCTGTTGATTTTGTTTCGAATGAACGATATAGTTGACACATATAATATCCCGCCTTTCTGGTTACTTCTCTGCATTGATTGGACCATTTAAGATTGCTACTGATAAGAACTCCCAGGTCGCGAACCACAGGTTCGGCTTTAAGCTTAATGTTACCAAGAGAGTAGGAGAAATTCTGAGTATTTTTTCTGGAAGCCAGGTGGAGAATTGCGCACTTTTCGACTGAAAGAGTCAATTGCATGGCGTTTGCCCAATCTAAGATAGCGCTCAGATCGGCCTGTAATGCTGATACTGCAGCGGCGCGAGGAAATGCAAAGTGAATTTTGCAGTCATCGGCAAAGAGATAGACAGAACAATGTTTAACTATGGTTGGTAATTCATTAATGTAAATGAGGAAAAGTAGAGGACCGAGTACAGTGCCCTGGGGTGTAGAAGAGGTAACCGGCATGGAGAAGCCGAGGATGTTT
>NIUQ01001369.1:0-31445 GCA_002796945.1 Plectus sambesii | reverse complement strand
GATCACGTTTAAATTTCCCGCCATGTCTCGACACGAAAATATTTTCGAAAAATTCAAATGTTTTTTTCGGAATTCCCGACCTAAATTACCCCTGGATAAAAAATTTCATCAAAATCTGAGACCTTTTTGCAAACTGTGCCAAGGGAAGCTCGATGCTTAGAAACAGTCTCTCTTAATTGACAAATGCTTTGTGTTGAAGCAAAAATAATCCATTTATATATCCCGCCTTTGGCATTGTAGCTAAATTCCTGAGAACAAGGGGATAAATACAGAATTTTACGCTCTTCCGAATGGCATATAGAACTCGCGCGCGCGATGTTTGGAAGTACCCTCTAGAGGGGGGCCTGATGTTTTCAAACACCCTGTACATAACAAAACTTTGAATTAAATTCATCTACGAATCACTAATCAATTAGCTCGCAAGCATATTGCCGCTTTACCAAGCGGTTTTAGCGCTGAAATAAGATTTCTCAAAATACCTCAAAGAGAAAATATAACGATAGTGGCATAAATCGACACTTCAGACCTTGGGTTGCAATCTGCCAATAGACGTCCTAGCTTGATTCCGCCTCCTAACAACAAACATTTTCAAATCTTAATTTTTCTGAGCCACCCTGTATTTAAGAAGATGGAAAACGATGTTTAAGTGTTTTACTGGGACTAACACAAAATCTGGTATAAACATAAACAAGAATAAAGTATGCATAATTTGCTGAAACAGTTTGCCACAGAGTTGCTCTACAATTCAGATCACATTGCGCGATGAAAAATTTGGTTTACTTGAAGGCACAAATGAAATTGTGATGAACATCAACGAACCACTGCGCTTATTTTGCAATTAATTTGTACCTCAGTGTCATATCACATGAATTATGAACTTAATAACTGAAAACTGATTAGAATGCAGACTGAGGCTGATGCACTATAATTCGCTCTCATTATGATCAGTGCTATGCTTATTTTGTAGTCTGAAGTGGCATTTGTTCAGAACGTGCCCGAAATACGACAGCATGCGTCCGTTGACAAAAGGCAGAATGTCCCTTTTGGGCACAGTCCTTTAATGCAGGGTCCAATATGTTCGAAATACTTCGGGCAAGCAGCTGAAAAAACATCTCTTTGTATTACGAACGTGACCAGTCTCAATGAAAGAAATTTCTTAAGAAGTTTGAAAAAACCACGTACCCATATCTGTTACATTGTGTTATACATTTATGGCGGATAATCAGATTGCCATTACTGGTTATAATTTACATTGCAATCTCCTGTGCAATATCACTATATGATAGATTTTGTATGCAAGTCTATTAATCCGTCGTCTGTGAGTTGCAAATAACATCTCTCACAGGGCTTTCCGAATGGGCCGTTAAAAATTTATACAGGCACTTGCTTGAGCTATAAAGATTTGAAATTTATCACATCTATGCCTTGATCAAAAAAGAACAAAATTAATAGCTCAAAAAAATGGATTGAGACTAATGAAACATCAAGTTATGTTTATCTTGTAGAACTTGCTGCAAAAAATGCTAAGGAAAACGGAAAAAATTATTTATAGCGATGCCTCTTCCATTTGATCTCTGTTATTTGCTTAATTATGTCTATTTATATCTGACTTTATCAGCTATCAATATCAGAGGAAGTTATTTGAACTACTTGATTTGGTTAATTTGTACTCCTTTTCTGGTGGTTTAATTACTTCCATTTCAGACTTCCCAAGTTATTTTAGTATTTCATTATACTGAAATTAATTTTTCTGTTATGTTGAAACACATTTGATATACCTGTTATGGTCACTTATACATGAATAAAATTTAATTGGTGCAAGAGATCAAGTCAATAGTTATAGTAATCATCCTGTACTCTTGGTTTCGCTAAAAATATGGTTTACATGGCACTCGAAAAAGAGAGGCTTTTGTTTTTGTAAACTGTTAAAAAATTGCAGCCAAGATGAAATACAGAACCCATAGTGATGTGAAAGATACCTACCAGTTGAGGAAACTGATGATTTACTTCCTATGAGAATATCTGGCACTGAGGTTAATTCAGCAGGTATAGGTTTTGCAGGTGAAGCAGAGGATGCGGTTTCGCTGGCTGGCTTCTCTTCAACTTCATTTGTATTGGTGTCACTCTAAAGTATCTGATA
The DNA here is from genome assembly GCA_002796945.1 of Plectus sambesii. Taxonomy (NCBI): domain Eukaryota; kingdom Metazoa; phylum Nematoda; class Chromadorea; order Plectida; family Plectidae; genus Plectus; species Plectus sambesii. Next base: position 29,305 of record NIUQ01001369.1, on the reverse strand, counting down.
AGTAAAGCGAAAAATGACAGATTCGCCCAGCCATAGGAGGTAACATATGGTTAGAATAAATATGCACGTTTCCAGCATAGGTTGAACTCAATGAATCCATGCTGTGTAGGATACCAGACTTTTAGATGCATTCTCAATAAAGTCATGGTGTCGATTGCTTAAGCTCAGTCAAAAAAAATGGCAGCGGCACAAGAGAAAAGATTGCGTTGGTCTAAAGGTATAAATCAGTAGGTAGTTGTAGCTGATGTTCTCAATAACTGTGGACTTGTAACCGTTTCGTCAGGTGCTCAGAGCATAAATGGGGACTTGACAGTGAAGGGATCAGATATAAGCCTATCATATCCTACAGACGCATTTCATTATCATATATCTATTTAACGTTCATTTTCAGCTAAAAACGATTTCTCCTTTTAGCTGAAAAATTTTAAATCCCCACATGATTGATCATATAACTCTGAATGAGAAAGGTTCATACTGTCCACATGTTCTTCAGCGAAACTTCATTAAAGTGCATATTCTGAGTAGAGTAGATGAACAATATATCCATGATAAGCAGTAATTGGAATGAGCTCAAATGCCGCGATCAAAGCCGCGAATAATACGCTCATATTTTCATGATGACCAATTAAGTTTTTAAGATGCCAAAAATATTCAAATTTCCCAAAGTTGCGACGTACCTGCACATCATTCTGCAATTGTTTTTCATTATCTTCAAGTTTCAGCGGCGGCACAACAGGCATAGGCACTTCTTCCGTAGTTTTTTCGACCGATGGTATTTTACTCTCATCGTCTGTAGAGTTTCGAGGTTCAGAAGTACTGCCATTTATGTCAATTATTGGCTCAGGCGCTACTTGTGTGGCGTCAGAGATGGATCCTGCGTTTATCGATGGCTCGGAGAAGTTGGCACTCGCTATGGCGAGCATTGTGCACAACAGGAAGATGGTTATTTTTGACATCATTGTTAAAGTAATACCTGAAAAGACGCTTCTCTGTGATAACGTTTGAAGATATAGCACATTTACATGCACAGATTTGTTATTAAAGTGAAGTTGAATATTAAAAAAGTGATTTGAGTATTAAGCATTTCAATTTGAAATTTTCTTTATCCAATCAGAATATTTGGCTGTGCTCTGATTGACTTAGAAAGAATGTTAAATTCATAGCAAAGACCTTCATATATCCTTAGTCAAACACTGTTAATCGAAACTGCAACTCACGACTGATAAAGCCGATTAATCGAATGAAGAATAAGGGCTGAAGTGTTATTCAGAGGCAAAAATCAGACGTTGTCATCGAATCAGATCGGTGACTTTATATGTACCCTACAGAGAGAGGTGAATGTGCGGATGTAATTGTTTGCATATTTGAACAGGCGATTGATGTGGCCGGTGGTGCCTGTTTTGCATCGAATTGCGCCAGGCACAATGGTCATAAGTCTATTAGGAAAATATTGTTGTGTCCACTACTGCTTGTGCTCATGCAAAATATTATTATTCTGCTTTAGGTATGCTCCATTACACCTATGAATCATAAACATTCTGCAGTTGGCGTCATAGCAGATAACAGTTCTGCAAGGTCAAATGGCGATTTCTTGATACAGCGCACGATATCCTTTATTTCATCAGAAAACACGAAATAAACTGTTGGTTGAATTTTGCTTTATTAAGAAACAAAAATTCTATTCTATGCTATTCAAAATTACCTAATGCCATATTCAATTGTTTCTTTTGGTGCTGATAATATATGGTATGTCCATATGATATCTAAATCAATATAAAATTAAAACATGTATGTGCGTTTGTCAACTTTGCGATGCAAGTCCAGGTATCTTTTATAGTTTGGTAAATAAATATTAATGACTTTTACATCTCAAAATTCGCATTCCTGATTTTTATGCCTCTGCCTTTGCTCAACGTGACTAGAAAACTTTTTGCATTCATTTAGCAAGTAAGCTAATGTGTGAGATGGAAGGAACATGCGCTGAAATTATCCATTGTAAAGGTATACTGTTATCAAGCTCTAAATGTCGAGGGACCAGAATGTAAAAGATACAAAATGTTGAGGCTATCATTGTAATGGATGAAGAAGTCCTATCGCCCCTGAAGAGAATGTCATTTGCTCAGCGACACTTAAAGCCTTATATCAGAACTCTACCATTCTTTTAGCTCGATATTTTTCAACTTTTACATGTAAATATATCACATAATTTTACTGCTAAAATGGTAAGGAGAAAATCTTACTCAAATACACAGAGGAGAGAAAGAACAGCAGGTTGACTAGACCAAAGCACAAAAACAGTGACTGCAGGAATACAAAGCATTAACAAAAAATATAACTAGTCATAACGAGTCATAATATCAGCAACTTCTGACAAAAAGCGAATGAGGCCAGTAGATCGAGGGTGGGTAGTGTACAGTTGATTCTGGTAATTCTGGCACAAAAGCTTGAGTGCCACTGACCGTATCACGTAGTTGTCGCGGGTGGTGGGGATGACCCTGCCCCTCGCAAAGTGAGCCTCTTGCTCCAGAGCGCTTTGCTGATCATTGCAATATTGATCTTCTTTGGCTTGAAAGAATTTTTTCAACTCATCCAGAAAAACGTAGAATGCAAGATGTGAGTACTCCATGAAGTTTTCGATCCGATTGTGCCAGCCTAAAAGTTAGCGTGCAAAAAACTGAGGAATTGTTAAATTTTTACCTTTGATTTTGTTATTTATGTGCTCCTCATTGGTTAGCATCCGCGTGTGAACACTCCAGAGTAGAGGAGGAAACTTTCCCAATGCTGGAGAATCTGAGTGGCACAATGGCGCCACCCATGTCTCCTCCATGTACACGAGGAGCTCAGAGAAGTCGCTGTGGTGATTGTGCTGACTGATAACTTGAGTCAGCGCGTCAAACCCCAATGGGATGTCACCTGGTGGCAGGAAAGCAAGTGCATGGAGCATCACATACTGCTGTTTCTTGAGCGTTGACCAGGCAATCTTGTCAAAGATGTCAAGGCGATTGGCGATCTGTGTAATCGCCTGGGAAAAATGAAAGAAACACCCCTCCACCTCAACGCCAAAGACGTCAATAAAGGACTGGATTGCCTGAAAGAAGACAGTTTTCAGCACCAATTTTCTCATTTAAAAATTACCTGGTATTCAAAATCCATCACTATTTTTGTCATATCATACTGACAGAAACTCTTCAGAATGCTGAACATCCTGTCATAGAGCACCTTTGTCTTGCCAGGCAGGAGGATGATGACTCCTGGGTACAGCCGCCCATGCTCTTCGTAGTGCAAGACATACACTTGCTTGAACGGTACTGGCGCAAACTTGAAGGTGCCGTCAGCGTGGATCGTGGCTGAACGACTGAGATATGCCACTGAGTTTGTCGTGCCAAACATTAGCATGCGATTGGTGTCATCGATCCCAGAGTCATAGAGGAGAAAATTGATGGTTAGATCGCCGGTGGGTCCCTGAACCGTTATCCTGCTTCTCTCCAGTGTCATATCAATATCGCTTAGGACCTTCATGCGCACCATTCGACCAAACTCCTAAAAAGGAATATTATTGGACGCTAGTTAAAAAGCACACTCAAATTCTGTTACTGAAAACTATCACATGTAATAGCATACTACTGAAAACGGCCGCTAAAATACTTCAAGGGTATAAATAATTGATTGTATTTATTTTTGCAAATCGGCAGTTTTGCGCATATTTGGAGGCAGTAAATTTTGCAATTTTTCCTCTCCGATTGGAAAACTCCAAACTAGACCGTTCATAAATAGTGGTACAAAGTTGCAGTATAATATTTTGAAGGTTAAAATATCCGAAAAAATTGACTGAGCTGCGAAACTTGCGAAAGTTAATACCTATAAATAATATCTACTCGTACATTGTTTGACAAATACAGTCAGCCAAACGCGGTTCCTTAAAGTGGATTGATAAAAGAAATGTTCAATTGCAATGGACATTTGAATTGCCGCTTGCGCTAGCACTCAAAAATATTTTTTCGCCACTATTCAAAATTTTTGTGCTCCACCTATGAACTTCTTTTATTCTCTAAACACATTTTTATGTGCTTACAGTTGTTAAAGCGCTCTACAAGCTTCTAACTTTTGGTTAATTGAGGTATTGTGAATATTCAATGCGCGTATTCAGTTTTGCTATTTACTGGCAATTGACCACCTCAATATGATGGCAGATAAACCGTCCACGTAATTCACCTTTTCGTTCCTGATCGCTCATTCTAAGCATTGAGAGCTGTATTTTATCGATTTATTGATCAACATACGCTTACGATCGATCGAAATTTAAAACTATGCAATATTTACGATTGCTAGTCTAAAGATATGACCGTCTCAGTTTTATGGTAGCATTTTTAAATAAAGACATATTTTTATAGACAATTGGTATTAGTAGTATGCTTTTACAAGTGGTCTTCTTCTGTAAATATTCTGGGATGGTCAATTCAGTAACTATAGTGGCCATTTTAAGCTATTTCCTTAAGATTGTACTATTTCTAAATATTATTAATTATTAACTGCAAACCTTGCGCTTCAGACGTCGTCCAACTCTTTTCATAAGGTCCACTCTAGGCATAGCGTTGGACACGACGGCCTCGCAGTCTCGGGTGCTTGCAACGAGGGCACCAATATTTGCATGGGGCTGGTCTTTAATGGTGGACTTGAACGTTCCTAGTCGACTCCGGGCCTCAATATTCTCTGGTTCTACTTTGTGGATGTGCTTGCGCCCAAGCTTCTTTCCATGGAGCATAGTCAAGGCTTTCCCATCTCGTACCCAGATGTAGCCATGACACGACCTGTGAATACACTTGAACCTCTCCTTGCCATCACACAGATTGACGTCTTTAATGTAGGCAAAACCTTTGTAGATGGCGGCAGGCTTGCCCTTGTTTGTAAAATTATCAATGAAATGAACAATGTCATCCATATCCTGCATGCAAATTTCAGATTAGACTGGGAAACGATTTGTGAAAAAGCAAAATTCCCTTACAAAAGATTAACTAGGGATGAACAATGAAGCGATGAAAGATGAATTAGGGTAAAGATGAGGGAAAAGATGAACAACAGATGTTGAACAAGAAGATGATGCGTAGGCGTTGGTTGCAGGGATGAAGGCAAAGGCAATGATGCCGTTGCAAGCAGCAGGGTGCTTATATATCAGCCAATATGCCGTTGCAGGCAGCAAGGTGCATATATACAAGCCAATCTGCCGTCTGCCACACATTATTACTGCACATTCACCGTGAATGGTGAATGCGCAGCAATAATGTGCAATATTACTTTGATTTGGATTTATAATTTATGAGCTCATCATACTATGAAGCTTGATAACAACTCAACTTGATATAAGGTGTCCTCAAATTCTTTTATATCCAATTTTTCTTGCCTTGGCATTTTTAAACTCAACAGTTAGGTTTACACATTTGGGATGGGAATCTATCCATTTACATTGTTTGGGTAGGTATCTGATGAAAATCGTTCAGCTACTGTAAACATCAAAATTACTGGTTTTGCATGGAACCAAGTGTTACACAGAGCAAGGGGACTAACAGATATTTGAATCAGCCAATACAATATCTGGAAAAGTGGTGAAAAAAGAGCTCAAGATGAAATCTCACAGATTCTAGAAAAGAAACTTGCTAAACAAGAAAGTAAAGTCAATTTGTCATCTGAAATGATGTAACTTCAAGTATCAACTCAGTGTTCCACGAGATCTCAGTATTGTCTTTTGGGATAAGAAACTCTTTGCAATTGAACAGTTCTACAACGTCCAAAACGATTGAAACTTAGCTTGGACCTCCACTGAAGCCAGTTTGAATGGTTGCATAGTTTTCTTCATGCATCAATTTGTTAATGTGATGGTTTGAGCCACAGTAACGTTGAATATAAAACTGTCTGATATTCATCGAAAATGGAGTCAAAATCAACAAAGATGTATACAGTGACTGAATTCTTTAACAGGCTATATTTTCATGGTTACAGCAAAATTTTGGTGATTGGCCTAGGATTTTTCAGCAGAGTTTTTTACCTGCTCACCAAGCAAAACTGAATCAATAGTGGTGCTGAAATCATTTTCTGGACTTCATAGTCAAGAATGGTATCCCTACTCGCCAGACTGGTATCCACTGGATTATTCGATTTGGGGAGTCCTTGAGTCAAAGGCTTGCGTTAAGCCACGAATATCTATTTAGGCTCAGAAGAATTCCCTGACTTATGAGTGGAACCAGATATGCAAAGATCTGTTGCGCCATTGTAGACTAGTATCCACGTCTGAATGACTGCTTGTGCAAAAGGCAATAATTTCGAAAAGTGATACATTTCCATTGTTATGTAAAAATTATTGATTTTCTGGACCGAATTTTGTGTAATTTTTGATATTTTAAAGTTATGTATTAAGACCAAGATGTTAGGACTTTCATCGCACCCTGTATTTCTATGATCGTTCTGCATGATAAAAGCCTTTTTCCTTGAGTATTGGGCAGTGAGCATAACATTTTCAAAACTGTTGCAAACATTCATTGTTACGCTTTCAAAACACACATCCTATATCTCAGACATTGCAAATAATGTTTATGCCTTCTCACTGCTTCTTAGAGTCTCTCTAACAGCATAATTTGCACCATTAACGCATCATGCAACTTTGCTAGAGTTTCTATGTCACCGCCGTAAGAGGATGATTTAGCTAAGCTGCTAATCAATACTGAGTATAGGAAGAAGCAGGGTGGTGTTATTTGGTATTCCTTCTGTCAGTTTTGTGTTTCCACTTACTGCATACAATAAAAGGCTTCAGTTTGTTTGTGAATAAAGCAATAGAAATAATGTGCTGTTAAGTTTCAGTGCATTAGCCAAGACACAGCATGTACAGCTAACCCAGCAACTGTCCACTTCAGGATTACTGCAATCATAATCCAGGACGTTTCTGCGATATCGATCTCCTTTCCAACATTTGTATGTATTTGAATTCTGTATATGAGTCCCACAAGGGTTGCTAAACATCTAAAAAGAAAATGTGTCCTCTCAGGAACAATTTCCACCTCTCTGTGCTATGAGTGCTGTTTGAAACCTGATCCTAATTCTGCTTTGATAGACTGCGCTTTTGAATTAGTGAATTAGGCGTGGTCACTATATATGTTACTATACGAGTATGTGGGACCGTTTGTGTCGGCGGAGATAATCTAACCAAGGTTCCAGAGCGTTCCAATGTGAAGGAGTGTTCTCAATATATTGTGTTTACCGCGAGAGAGCATTGTGATGACGCCTGCGCGCGTAGCGTGATACTGCGCGCTGGAATTCATCAAAAGCAATAACGCCTGCTATATCACATCAATATTGGCAGAGTAATTATTGGAGACAGGGCTATTGGACCGCAGGGGACATATCATTGCTGAGGTATCTCACCGCTAAGACTCTTGACCGGCGATACTTTTCACCGCCTTGAAACTAATTTATCGTGATGTAATGAGCAATGTAGACATTTTGAAAGACGAGGAAAGTGAAAATACTGACAGAACAAACTTTATCGATAAAGTTGACGATTACTCAAATGTTTGGCTTCGGAAAAGTGAATTGTCAACATAAGTTATCGACTAAGCGGCCTGTGACCGAGTGTAATCATGAGCGGCAACCGGGAAAAGGTAGCGATATCTTCCAATAATGCGAGGCAATAAAAAGTATCATCCATGAGTACGATTCCTATAACGAAAAAGTCAAATTATAGTGAGCTTTACCTCTGGAATTGACTCTACAGTTCTGTTCTATCAAACTTTTTTATTTTAATAAACGACCATCTGTACGTGTTTTTGTGTCATATGTTATGTAACTGTTCAATTCACATGATGATTCAGTTTTACCCTTTCGCATTTTGTTTATGCCCGCTATAATTCCTTTTCACAATAAATTCACTTCAAAGCAATGAAATGTCACAGCGCTCAAATATCAGAAGGTTAAATGTTACGGCAGTCAACTGTTACAGCGGTCAAATGTCACCCTCTCTAATCATTGAAGTGAGTAATAAATATTTAAAGAAAAAAATGAGCGCGATATATTAAATGATAGTGATCGAAGCATGGTATATGACCTAGCAGAGCCCCGAGACCTTCTGCATTTTCAAACTGCTTTGAGAAGGAGAATTATGTGTAGAGGGCTTTATTTGAAATGGGACTTTATTCGGTCTTACAAAGCATAAATACAAATACATCAGTTATAGTATGCAGCGCAATGTTGTTTAGGATCACCATATATTGAAATGTTTTGATATAAACCGCAACAATTGGTGTGGCCTTCGGTGTCCACTACTCCCTGCGTGTAATTTTTGATGAATGGAGCGACGTAGCAAGGATAAACAAAGTTAGTTGAGACCATTTCGTCAATGGCCGCCCATGTCGCAGACACTCCACCAACCAAGCCAAAGGCTGAAAAAATGGAAAGGTCGATTAATAGAAATATTGGTGAATTGTTTCTGTTTTTACGAACACATCGATTGCTGCACGAAATTCGTTCTCAGTAGAATTTCTAATGCTCGTTCGCTTGTTCCACGTAAAAGAAAACTCTGGTCTATCGTAGCTGTAATAGATTTACCGTCTGTTGTTTTCAGCTACTTATGACAATTTGCTTAGCCGTAATTTAATTAAAACATAAACCGACATGATTCATAGTCAGACTGTTGCAGGAAGCTGAAAGCAATACACGATACATTTCCTTTCAGGTAGAAGGGACCGGAGTTTCCCTATACAGGACATCTGTGTGCGCCGCAGATGGAAGTACACAAAATGGAAAGTACCGCAATTTGTTTTCTTGCGGGAATAAATTCAAATAGCTCTCTTGTTATTATTTGAGATTTAGTTTCAATCCTCATCCGATCCCACAAGAACTGGCTAGTCAAATACAAAGGCCATATGATGGTTAAACCGCTGTTCGCACACCACGTCATGTCTATTTGCGCATCATGACGCCATTATAGCTCATATCACACGTCATGTCCTTTCGCATGTCACGTTTTGTGATATGAACTTTGAACCTCTGTATGATAAGCAATACTCACCGATAACGAGTAGATTAGCGCAGAGACGTATCTTGGGCGTTTCTGTCAGTACTCTGTAAACAAAAATGTATCGTAGATTAAGGAAAGAAAAAAGAGTTTCTCACTCGTAGAATGACGCTTTGTGATCAGTGTTCTCTTTACCGCCCGCTTTCTTGTGAGCGACGCTCAAATATAAATTGAAGAGACCAGGAAAGACCTAAAAAATTTGTAAAAATTCATTGGATTAAGTTACAGAAGTAACGTAGATGATGACAACGTTCCAAAATACCAAGATACAGATATGTCGATAGAAATAGCACATGAACAATCTTTGTAGTGAATCACTAAATCCTGTATTAGTTGAACTTCTCGAAAAATGAACCTCAATGCACAGCCAGCATCGAATTCTTTTTATACCATAATAAACCATTTTCACTTTAACAAGAATATTATCCAAATCAAGCAGGAGACTTGCAAATCAAAAAATATGTATCTTTCGGTTAAATCAGCATGAAAAATGTAATCTTTGAATTAGAGGGGTCCTTTTTAAAGTGGATATGGGAAAATGTCTTAATTTTCTTTCTGAAACTAGATTTTAATAAAAAATTGTGTGCATTGAAAATTGTTTACGATAACCCTAGTTTAGATTACCATAGTCAGCAAGGTAGTTGCAGATCCACCGCTGAGGTCCAGAATCACTCCGAATGTAGGAACAGTTTCAGCAGTAAAAACGACGGCAACCATCATTAGTGTCCGTGTGACTACGCGCTTCCAGCCAAAGCCTACAAGCATTCATGTGAAGAGACTGACAGTAGAGAAGCAATGGAAAACGAAGCGCTCCCTTTATGAACAGCTAGCATAAGTGTTTGCATCGAAGAATTATAGTGATATTGTCGTGTGCCTTGGAGCGACCCGTGCCTTGGAGCGACCGGCTGCGTCGCACTACAGTTCTATGACGTAGGTCACTCCAAGGCACAAGCCCTTGAAGCGACCTGTAGTGCGACGCAGCCGGGTTTAACATAGGGTCGCTCCAAGGCACGGGTCGCTCCAAGGCACACGACAATATCTTTGCAGTTGCAGCAATTATACTTTTCATCTGCATGCGTTAAACGATCCACGATATGCCGCAACCCCCAAGCAGTTGTTTGAAATCATCCTTTGATCATACTATGAAAGGCCCCTCAGCTTCAAACCAAATAAATATACAGCTATTAAGAACAGGAGAATTTGAGAAATTTAAAATGTTTTGCAATTTAGCTCAACATTTTTCAGAAGAGCAAGACTTTACGGTTTCGAGTTTCACGAGTATATGCATTTATTTCCTTAATGGCTTTGAGATAAGATGTTCGAGAAAATTTTCAATGCTTTGATGGAAGCATCAAAAGCGCTTTGACATAGACAACGTACTTTGAGGTAGTTTGAAAATTTCCTCCATTTCTTGATTAATAGGATTGAAGACGAGCGTCAATGCCATGATCACATGGAAAGTAATAATAACATTAACAGTTTGTTGAATCCATTTGGTTTGCAAAGAAAGAATGATCGAGCTTTGGAGCGAATTGCCGTACACCTGGTAGCTCAAAACGCAAACGGGTAGATACATGACGACGATAACTGAAAAATATTGAGGTCAGCTGCAGTATAGGTTCTTTTATAGTATGCCCATCAAGCATTAAAACATATAAAGGTGAGTAAGACGTTGCCTAAAGGGTATTCGATGTCACACTTTGATAGAGCATTCCCCTATATTCATCCTTATTCAGTTCTACACTTTTCAAGCACTCTTCCTAACTCTAGTACGTGCTAATTTCATTTTTCTTTTCAATTACAAATGAATTATTACGGTATTTCTTCACAGGGGTATCGGTTACGTTAATTATGCCATTACTCCCTAGCCCTTTTGACCACAGCTCATGTCTGCTTCCGTGGAATGTGGGGATATTCGACTTTCTCAGTACACGGGGCACGCGCTTCATCTCTAGCGGCGTTCAATGAAGGTTGCGTTAAATGAGTTGTCTGCTGAACGAAAGCGGTGGCAAATTTCTGCTAACAATTGCAAACATCAAACAACAAGATTGGCAAGCATCGAATGCATAACACAATATACACTTCCCATTCGCCTGAGTACTGCTCGACTTACTGCCATAAGCTAAATAGACGGATCGATTAAACTGCGAGGGAATTTTCATATCGTGCTGGATGGTTGGAAAAGCGCTGTGTCCACCATAGGAAAACATGATCGCGCCGAAAGCAAGAAAGAACTTTTGAAATTTGATGGGATTGTAAGTGGCGACTGGATGGCAAGTCTCGTAATCGACCGATGACCCAATGATCATCAGAACTATCGCCGCGCTCGTCAGAACCATAGCAGCGACCATAGTGAACCTAAAAAAACACAAAGAATGAGTTAAGAGCGAAGCATTTTGTCGTGCACGCCGAAACACGATGTATGAACAAATTTTAAGCGTATGGAGAAATAATCAATAGTTTATATGATCGCACGAATTATTGTTTATTTTGTCAAATGCGCATCGTACACATGATTGATTCTTCTCGCAATGAGCGTCAAAATTTGTTAGCATATTCCGTCGTACCCGGTGCGAAGGACACGGAAGTCAAGCTCGCATATATTTGATATTCTATCATTTTCCCTGGCCTGTACTGCGCTGCAAAACGTAAGGAAATTAGGGAAATGAAAGTATGACTAGCTTAATCAAAACTTTGCCCATATGAGTTTTTGAAATACACAAACTGTCTCCTCCAAGGATAACGAATTTGGCTTGCGATGCTATGAACGAATAATTAACCTGCAATACCACAAAAAGATGCTAATTTTTTGTCATCATGTCGACATAACTTGTTCTGTGGCAGCCTAAGAACAGTACAAATGATGAATTCTGCATGTAAGAAGAAGTAAAATTTCCACTTACTTACCAAAACTCTTTCGGACTTTTCAAAAAGGTGATCGGTAGGAAGAATACTGCCACAATAAGCATTAATAAGCAGTAATCCACCTTTACGCTGAAGAATGTTTTCAGAAATGTCTCAAGATTCTGCGAGACGAGCAGCAAGTATACGACGGCAACGCTGAACTGAGTGAAGTCAACGCAAACCGAAACGGCGTGCCTAAAACAGCTGCTTTTTGTACAAGTAACTGAATACTTGTGCAAAACGTTGCTTTACTCTATTACGTTATTTTAAGTTTTCTAATAGTTAAAAATGATCAATGAAATTATAGTAAATGATGTGAACATGGTTGATAAGTTTATTAAACTGACTGAAAAATTTTTCCCATAGCTCGATAACCCATCGCAGGATAGGGTTTTCTGCTATGATGACGATACTCTGGCCATCTCTGCTGAAGCATCGTCCAGTTTTCTCCAAGCTGCACGCCAGTATAGCCCGAAAGCAGTGCGCCCAAAATTGTCGTAACTATGCCAGCAGGCAAGTCTAAAAAATAACATCCTTTAAAATAGAATTTTATCTAAATTTACAGCTGAAAAATCTTGTCAATTCTTTCCCGCCCGAGGCGGCAGTATACGTCTACCCCAAGCGTCCGGTCTCTCTGTCCGTCCGTCAGTTTTACAATGTTTTATAAGTGCTCTAAAAGAGTTGTGTAATGCGCGACATACCTCACCCTCAATTTTGCGCAGTACTCATATACGGTAGTATAGTTGTGCAACAGCTCTCTTTTCGATACTCAAACTACTGCGGTTCACTCTTTTACGACACAGACACTGTCGTATCGTTTTTCAGCGCTAAATTAAGGCTGGTTGGCGTCAGAAGCAATAAAAAAACAGTTTCAATGACGCATTATAACCGGTTTGAATAAAGTGATGCTATTGAAAATAAAATTTCGTTTTAAGTGTATGCATAGTGAATATATATGCAAAAGTAGTTGGAGACGATTGCTGCGCAAATTGGAGGCTGCTTTCCCCTCCAAGTTTTTATAGCTTAAAAGGCTCTATGCTGTTTTTTTCTGCCTTACCAGCGTCAATCATCGCCGACGGCATAGCCAAAATTCCGACTCCAACCATCTGACCAACAATGAAGAGTCCTGTAATCCACCAGCTCAGTCCTCTATCGTTTTCATGCCGCCAGCCAAATGAGCCTTCCGCTGATGACACGACAAAAATCTGCTTTGAATTTTTGCTGAAATATATTACATCAAAAACCGCTTATCTTTAAAGATGTTTGAAGCCAAGAAACGAACATGGAACGGGAATCTTGAAAACAAAAAAATTAAAAATAGTATCACTCTACCGATTACACACAATAAAACAGAATGTGTTAAGTTTGGCCGGCGTCAGTTGAGAGCTAGAGTATGCTACAGATCATTTCCATTTTAATAGGAAACTTTGTAAATCAAAAAGAAATTTTTTTATAATACTGTTGCTTGAAAAGCGTCCTGTTTGCACTGCAAACTGTTCTTATTAAAGTGGAGAATTCATATGCACTATTTGGCTAATTGCTGCACTAGAAATTGGACACGCAATAAGGGAACAAGATTGTTGTATTTAACTGAACAGTGTGACAGATATATTACACTGCACAAACCAGATAATTAAGGAAGAGGAAACTATCAAAATCTAAACCGATGCGCATGTTTTATAATAATATGTAATTTCTTACCTAATTTTTTCATCCATCTTTGCAGCTGTTTCGTTGAAAATAATTCTTTCACCAGTACCCGTTATTAAAAGCAACTGCAGCCTGAATGTGAATGTATGGCGCAATAATAATACAAAATCGAAGCGCGCTTTGCTAAAATGAAAGATGGAAATTTAAACATTAGCCTCACCTTTTGATAGTGAGATAAATTGAACTTTGAAAAGAACTATATTTTTCAAACGGAGAGGAATAAATTTTACGATGTCCTGTTTTGTTGCTTTCGTCAAACTATGGCTGTGCAAAATTCAGTATTACGCAATAACAAACTAAATATTAGCATACACGCGTCTTATATCGTACTGATATATATATCATTTGCAAAGTTGGAAGAGCATTATGCGGTGAACGAAGGTGAGTACGCGCGTGTGGAAGCCTTAACATCAGGGTTCATTATCAGCGCCCAAGCCTTCAAATAAGATAACAGAATATAAGCGCCTGCCGACCAGTAAAGCGTGTCAGCTTACCCTTTCTATTGACTTTTTGGCTTTTAGTCACTTTGTCATACGTCGAACGTAAGTACGGCTATCCAACGGCGATGAGCGAGCAATACTCCCATGGTGGCGCAGTCTTCAGTAGTACTTTTAAGTAACTTCAGTTTGATTCTCCTTTGAATTCGAGATATTTGAATAGCAGTAAAGCTACGTCTATGCATCTAGTATGCAGACATGTAAGCATTGGAATTGATAAGCATTATGCAGCAAATGCGATTGACCATTTTTCTGTAAGCTTGAGCAATGTAAAAGTAACAAAATATTTCAACAGAGCATGATGCATTTGTCGAAACACAATTTATAAAGAATACCAATTAAATGCAAATTATTAATATTTTGCATACAAGCAGGTCAGAGCAGCACTCGATTTACATATTGCATCGTTTTCATTAAAATTAGCTTGATTCGTAAAGATAAGCAGATCTTCAGAGGCCCTATAGTGAGAAAACTTTGGTTAACATCATTCTCACGCCGCCGACCCCTGTTCATGTTTGCACTGTCTCGATCGAGCTTACATATCTTGCGTAAATTTTGCTGGCTTTGCCTCCTTCAGTTTCCCACATTTCAGTTGCAGACAGAAAATGATTTCTATTGTCTTTCTTTCAGTTCTACAGATCAACGTTAGACATTTATGAAAAACTATCATGACGAAGACGTTAGGATAGCGCGCAGTTGTCCAAATATAATATCACGTAATTAGGGAATAATCAGTCAGCCGATTGCATTGTATTGCAGGAAGAATGGGCAATTGATCATTTGGATGCATTTTTCAGTCAGTTCTATTTTCGATCTCCAAATTTTCATATCCAAAAGATATGTGTGAGTAGGGGTTCGAGAACAATGGCGTATCGCCGGTCGGCCGCTGCACAGCTAACCAATCAATCACTTTGCTGCCACCGTAAGATTTTGTGATATCGTTTTCCTTCTTGATATTGACACACAGAAATATGAACGTTAAAATAACTGTAAAAGAGTTTACAATCGTCAACATAAACAGGAACTACTGGCTCTCTATCTCTGTTTGCCAACGCCCTGGTAGCCTGTTTAACCAGAAGAAATACTTATTGAATACTGGTTTGAAATTCTGTTTTGGTCGTTAGTTGCTCATGCGAAAAGATAATGGCTGGGAAACAAAACTGAACGCTATTTGTGATTGCAGCGGTCCGCAAGACGTGCAGTTTTGCTTTAATTTCTCTCGCGCGGCGGTGCTGTATAGGACTATGAGTTTGCACAAATTAGTTGCGTTCTAAAATTGTATTAAGTAGTCTGAGTGCATTTCATATAAAAGTTAAAATTCAAGTCAACAGCTTGAAAAGTAATTAATCTCGCCATCGCTTTGAATCGGGTCATCAAATGAGCTATGTGCTTAACAAAAAAGGGATTCAAAAGTTTATATTAGCTTGTTAAATTATTATGTGTACCTTCTTAGCACGTATTACTTTGATTGTTGCATTGGTGGAGTACGCCTATACATTTCTTTATTTCTCCTGAATGTTTTTAATCTCCTTTTAAACTCTCCTATTGCAGACATGAATTCTACCGCGATTTTCGCTTTCTTGCTTATCTTTGCGCTGATTGGTGTCGCAAAGAATGAAAAAGGAATGGAAACGGTAACCATGGGAACTGTAAAGGACTGCACTTTCGGTATAATGGAATATTCAACGTGCATCAAGTCATGTGGAGATAAGAAGTGCAAGGGATACGCCTGCGAAATCAATATGCAAGGACACAAGAATTGCAACTGCAGCCGATGTGACGATGGGAAAAATGACAAAGCATGCTTTTCGTGCTGAGAAAAGTTGCACTTTTGAATTGTAAATTAATGACGCTTATTACTCTAGATTGTCATATTTAATATTCCGAAATTTCTTAAGTTTTCTGTACACGCAAATTCTATTCAAAATTTATCGATATTTGAGAAGCTGAAATAGCAATGGCACAGCGCTAATATTGCTTGCAAATAAGTTATGTCGCTTTCCGCTGGTACGGTTTATTCAAAACCCTTTTACGTTCAAATGCAAGTAATAATTGTGAGCAATAATAAACGTTTGAAAGGCAATTAAATGCGCAGCATAAGATCAGTCTTACTCCATCTACATCACAAACGTCACTACAGAACCAGTAGCGATCAGTCATGCGAGAAAAACAAGGGCGGGCACGTCACGTTGTTCATCAAACAAGTTAAATTGGAAACCTGCCGTACTCTAAACAGCGATCTGGCCTTTGTTCCTGGATCATCTTTTCAGTCTGCAGTTTCTATTTTTGCATCTCTCTTATTCCCATCAAACGTTAATCCTAGAAGATGATGATGAGAAGTAACGGAGTCGAAGTTATAGAGGGGGAGAGGTTGAATCCTCCTGCTTATGAAATCAGAAAGTCTTATCACTCCCCTTTCCTAGAAATTAGCCGTAAGCCAATTAAAAGAGACAAATTTGAATTCTTCTGCCCAAGCACTCTCGAATGCGATAAAATACAATGTGTTCCCAATAAAAAATCGGACCTTGAGCAAATTAGGCAATATCGTTTTGCTAATGCTTTTGTAACTACATGAAACCAAATTAATATCTAACGATTCCCATACTATCAGTTCTTAGCTTCACTATCGGAACATCTGCAAATTGTTGTAGTTAAGGTGTCAAATAATATTGCTCAGTGAACATACTTATCGATACATAGGCATCTGACTAATTCGTTCATGGCCACTTGCGGTCCTAAAATCAGGTTTACGCAGAAAGAGGCATCAAGAAAGCGCTCATTTCGTGATAAAACACGACAGTCCGCAAAAAGAGCAGAATCGGACAATGTCCAGCCAAGCAGGTCGAACAAGATCACGCAAAGTCTCGGTAGTCATCATGAGAACGATCGAAGATTAATAGCATTGATTCCCACCAAGAGATCAAGTGCCTCATCACATTTTGCAGCGTTTCTTTTATACATCATACACGGCCTGTCATCCCAGTTCGCCACTCTTGCATCCCATTTTATCCATTTTGTATTCAGTTTCGTCACTCTTGCACTCAGTTCGTGATTATTAAGCAGATTTGACTCTGATTGAGGATTAGCGCTCCTTGAGAGTTATCATTTCTCTAATCGCGCGCATGCTTGTGCGGCAAGCAAATTCCTTGCTAATGAAGTCAAATAAATGCGATCAATTTGCTACAAGACGTGTAACTCTTTACTGTGAAGCTTGAAAGCCTACTTTAAGATGACCCTGAACAAGAATCCTTTGTACCTATTGTATACAGACCTCGAAGCAAGGCCTGCTATTTGAGATCACCACGCACTGCCGATTTAGGCTGTTCTTTCGAACTTGTGAACGACTACTGACATCATACCAGCCTAACGGATCCCCTTTTCAGCCACTGTGTACTTCATAGTCAAGTTTACGGCTCAACTCGGCAATCTTCCGTTCAACAATGTTGCAAGTCGGCGGATGGAACCAGTCTTGAACCCAGCCAAGCAAGGCAAACACGACCGCATTAATGTTTTAGTCACCAATTTTCACGCGCAAACAAAGACGTTGTAATTCGCCGCTATCGGCTACGACATGTAAATTTTTACAAAAACTTTTGAACTAAACATGTTTGCTAGAAGAGGTCGACTCATTGCATGCCGATACAAATGACCTGCGTCCTAACTTATAGACCATATCGGGATCATATAGCATGATCCTCTGTTATTTACCGCACTTCTACATACCAGGCACTTTATTGCACTTATTTTCACCACACTTTTCTTTGCATATAGCCATAATCTCAATGGTCTCAGTGACAAAAAGGGCCGTAGCATTTGTGTGCCATTGTTACAGAATATTGCCGGGTTAAAGAGGCGTGTAACACGCATCAGGAATTTGTTAACTAGCCCGACCGCTGCAGAAATAGAACCGGACCTGTGTCCAGCCAAGCAGGGAGAACAACACAATTGCTGTCTTACCAGTTCGTCGAACACTTTATCCAGCAGATACCTCAATTCGCCTGATCAGCCGTGACTTTGCCACCGCAGCGGACTTCTTTTTTCTCGCACACTAACTTCTATACATTTGCTGTTTCAGTTTTGCAGACTTATTCTCGCGAGAAACATCCGCTCGTAAAATCTCTGTTCTATTCATTAATTATCTCCATTGGTAACATCTGCTATCCTTTTTAGCAATTATAATATCCTGAAGTCGACCAAGTCCCTCTTCAAACTCTGAAAAGAATGCAATCGGACTACTGGCTTCTTCTGTTCAGCTTTATGACATTGGGATTCTTCTATATCGAAACGGAAGCGGTAACTGTTTTTCTAAGCGATAGTAATTCATCACAACGCATTTTAATCCTTTCTCCAGTATTTGATAACAATTGCTAATGTTGCAAGCATTTTCGTCTATGTCAGCTTCACCATCGGATCCCATCCTCCTATCCCACTTGATCACCGATTCGTGTCTCAATCTACATCCAGTAAAGTATGCCCATTACTGCGCGACCAATACGCAGAGTGGAGCGCATAACTATGGAGCACCACTCTCTTAGGTGGGCTTGCA
Source organism: Plectus sambesii (assembly GCA_002796945.1). Lineage (NCBI taxonomy): Eukaryota > Metazoa > Nematoda > Chromadorea > Plectida > Plectidae > Plectus > Plectus sambesii. The sequence goes on along the minus strand of NIUQ01001369.1, from coordinate 10,590 downwards.
GCTGTGACCCCCAAAGTTTGACGAGATACAGTACAAATTTTCGCTATGAATCGGCGACCATCTTTAAGAAAGTAGGAGATAAAATAGTGTATACGATTCGAGAGAATGCGCCCTTCAAGCACCGATCGATGTCCACATCTTCAAGTTGGCGTCTACTATTCGCAGTAAAAAACGGTTTTAAACGCTGCATAGAAAACTGAAGGACAGTATCATTTATATGAGTGCATTGAGAATAGTTGACCGATTTCTAATATTTTTCGAGTCGATCCTTATCAACCAGTTTATCCCCACATGCTGCACATTTTAATTTTTGACATGCCGAAAATGATAAACAACGGTTTTCAATTAACCGTAACAGTCCCTCAAAGAATCTTGTAATAGTGATCGACTAACTGGCTCACAATATCCTATTCTTAGAACTACGCTTTCAATTCTGGGACTCATTCATAGAGCTGTGGAGAGTAAAAAACTGAAAATTAATTTTCATTAAGAAATTTACGATTCATTTTCTTCTTTTCGCACAAAAATTCAAAATCAAATACAACCATAACAGAATATAAACTTCTTTACGACTTTCGTGCAATTTAACACGTACCTCACTTTAGCATGATTCTTTATTCAAGGTCTCTTTAACGTGCCAATTTGCAGTGCATGGCAGCGGGCGTCGGAGGTTGTCAGGGGTTGGCCGGTTGTCCGCAGACGGCGTGCGGCGGCGGATGTCACACACCTCCGGTGGTATGTACTAATAACTGCGTAGTCCCTCCAAGACCTCTTCCACCGCCACCACCGCCGCCGCCGCCTCCAGCGTGCCAATGTCAGCCGACTCACGACTGCGGAAGGTGAGGCATCGAAGCTTCTCGAAAATGTGCCAGAAAAAATTTCCGAGCAGGCCATGTTTTTGCACCCATGAGATTTTAGGCTATCCGATAAGGTCGTGCGCAAATGGCTCTCTCTCTTAGTTAACAAAGGCGCTGCATAGAGAGATCATGCAACTGCATAAGGAGACTCTTCGAAAGATTTCTGCATTAAAGTTTCCATCTCTCCTATCTTAGTTCCACCGCTGATCCAAATACTCAAAATTGCGATACGCTCGGCGATAAAGTCGGTTTCCATGAGTTGTCTGTGGGGTGGTAAAGCCATTGACTACCAATTCTTCAAACGCTAAGTGATGGAGTAAATCCCCAGAGGTTGAAAACTTCCCAGATAGCGTTACAAATTCGCACATTGCCCAGAAAAATGAGACTCATAGTACTCGAAATCCCCTGACTGTGTAAGAAATTTCGAATTAACCGAATTATTCTCAAATAAAACCTTTGTTCAGGATGACAGAACACCGTCCAAAATTTACCTTTAATGCTTATTTTTTACTTCATAGTCATCCTCGCGCAGTATGGCTCACGTTTGAATATAATCGCTAAAAATCATATATCGCGTTGAAACTCTTCTAATATCATACCGCTCACAAAACGCAATTCTTCAGTAAAGGAGGAACCTCGAAAGCATAAATCAGCATTATAACATTCAAAATTCAGATACGGATGCTATTTGCGCCGAAATCGCGTTGCTGCCGCATCCGTTCGGACTCAGCAGGTCAACAAAGACACTAAGGACACAGTTTCTTCGAGCGATCTCATCTCGTTCGCCAACCAGTCTCAACCAGAGATCGCTGATCCTCGCTTCCCGGATAATGTAAGGTTTTTTACCTGATTCAATCAATACTAAAAGCAATAGTCAATAAGCCAATAAGCCTTTCATGAGACATTTAAACCCATTTTTCAGCCAGCCAATGCCAGATTCATGCGCTGCTGCGAGGATCGCGACCTGCCAGACGCCTGCTTGGTGCATTGCACTTTTCAAAAGTACACAAGAGATGTGGTATGATGACCATCATTTTCTTTTTGGGCAAAGCAAAACAGTCCTGGCCTCCCAAGCGAACAATTAGTTTACGCATAAGTATCGAACAGCTGCTCAACGCATTTTCGACTTTAAACACTGCCCATCGATGTTATTTGTGACGTCAAGTTTCAATGCGATACTGAAATTTCAAATGACTAAAAGGATGGTGCCTACATGTAAAGCACGACCCTATTTGACACGGTAAACTCTGGAAGAAACTCTATCTTTGCAGTTGAATAGTATGTACGTCAAAGCCGACGGTTGCCCGCTGCCCGCCGCTGCTGACATTCATTTCTGCGCCGCTCAGGGCAAAGATCATCGCAGTTGCTGCGCGCAAAACGGCGTCACAACGACTTTGGCTGGAGAGAAATGTCTCGTCCTCTGCGATCAGACGCCCGGTCAAGTCACTCAACTCGATCTCTCCTATCTCGCCTGCTACGATCGCTTTGATTCAATGAAGGACTGCTTTTATAAACAGCTTAACAAGCACAACTGAGCGCGAATCGGCATTTAATACTGTGTGATATCAGTCATGGATTGCGTAACGCCTCTTTTGGACGGCTTCTAATTCTCCACCTCCATGCGTTTAAAAACTGTTAAACCTTTGCCAATGACAGATATATTGACAAACTGAAATACTGAGATGAATCAGCATTGGTTGTAGCGCGAACGAATGAAATCGGGCGTAGTGAGGCAAGCATGCATAAGCACTCTCGAAGTAAATTATCAATTAATAGCTTTTTCAGTGAACTCAAGGCCGTTGCGCTCCACTATAGCCAAATTTTATTTCTTTTGCGCAAACTGACCAGATCTTTCCAGAACATCAAATATATTTAAAATGACCTGAATTTCACTGATGTTTCTAGAAAATCTCAGTATTGTCAGTTTCAGCCCGTTCAATGCCAATCTGGTGCATACTATTTAGTAAACAAAGTGTAAATGAGCCTTATAGTCGTCCTGTGATGATGCTATGGTGTTATGAATGCTTGAGCGCAAAGAAGCTTCTCAAACAACCCCCTCCCTTATTGCCCACTCGTCCACTAAGTCGTAACGTAAATTATGAACAAAAGCTAGTAAGGAATTGTGTTGAAGAGACTAAGGTGATGGTCTCGTCGTTCCTCTGGAGTCTATTTGCTGTACAGTTGCGGATAGATTAGAGTCAGTGATTCGTTCGAAATTCAATTTCCCAAGCATTGAACAAGAATATTTATATTTGACCAAATATGGATTTTTGATAACTGAGCGCGAAAGGCGCAGATAAGCTGAAAGTCGAACGAGTCACGTCGATTTTAATCAGTCTTTTACCTATGTAGTAATTCAATATCTCTTGTGATCAACGTCAAGAATCGAGCTTCCCTCGGTAACTGTCTGTCATTTAAGGTTCGGTTCGAAGGTAGCACTCGTTTCCAACGCAGACGTGACTGCAGCGCCTGGGGAGTACTCATGACTTCTTTTACTTGAATGCATATTTCATCTAAAATAATCTCACTGACCGCAAGATATGCTTTCTCCATTTCGAAGCACTATCCTTCCCCGGATGCACGTCTGCTCTACCGCCCATTTTCAGCTTCAGCACTTCATTCTCATGTTTGACTGTAAAGTATGTACTTTTACTGCAGCAACTTTATTCGCAATAAACTCATCTTTCAATCAGCATATAACAATGCAAGGAGCGGGCAAAGAATATCAAAGGTCTCACTGATTTCAAACACCAACACTGATATTGGCACTGACAATTCATTCGCCAATTCGTTGCATATATCAGTTTCTAAAATTGACATTCAAATCAGGGGCAAAATGTCTTAAATGTGACACCCGCAATAGATAACTAACACAACTTCTATGCCGGGCGACGGAAAATGGTCAGGTTTCATAGCGCGTATTTACGATTATAACAAAATTTATGTTTAAGAGTTGAATTTTATATTACTCTGTATTAGCTTTATGACGAGATATTTAACCCGTCTAATTTACAGTACTCTCTCCTTCGATGGCCCCCATAAAGAAATTTCACTACAATTCACTTTTAAGAAATGCTAAGAATTAATTTTCTTTCTCTTTTCCGGCTAGAAGCTAGACGCACCCGTCAGATATCGTATTTTCTCGTAAGACACCCAGAAAGTCAAAGACCATGGTGCCTGAAAGGAAACATCTTACAGTATATTATTGCATGTTAAAGCATTTAAACAGTGGTTAGAGTATTTAGAATCATTACACATTGAAAGGCAATACAGTATATTAAAACAGACTGAAAATATTGCTCATTATTAGTCAATCAACAGGATGCCAGTCAGACAAAATTGTGTCATTTTTAAAAGTAAGTTTCTAGTATATATCCTCTGTTATGAGAAAATTTTCAAAATCAATATGAAAATGGCTTCTTTGACTTTGAAGTAATATTATTAAATTATAAATGATATATAGTGAACGCAAACGTCAGAGAAACCGGAATACATTCCAAGCAAACTGTTTGAATTTTAACAAGATACGATATTATGCGCGATTTAAACTTCATTATGGGCACTTTATATTTGTGGCTGATGGAGGACTCCAATATCTGAAAATTTTAGCACAAAATGAGCATTTGGCATAGGCGAATCTTAGAATAATGAAAGTGAGCGAAAGCATCTCGTTTTTTCTGCGAAAGCTTCGACAGTTCGTTGGTAATACGAAACTCCTCCCACAGACTTATGACACAGGATGCTCTCGCACTTGTGTTGCATAGCAACAGATGATCAGTTGCCATGCAACACGCTACATTTTATGATCCGATTTTATGAATTAATCATCCAAATTTGGTTCCGATTCATGTTCTCATGATACCCCAAAATTGTGCTATACATAATACGTGTATCCAGTACTAACGATCCTGAACCGGAACCGGAACCTTTAATTAATTATTCGCGCTCCTCACATAAATAGTCATAATGATACATATAATAGTTAAAATAGGTTACAGCCACATATTCTGTGGGTAAAATTTGTGGCACCAGTGGCGAAATGTCACGGCGCGTGTAAACGTGAATTGGCACAATTTCTTGCAAAGTTCGCTGTTTGAACGCAGAACTCAATTGATCGACAGGAATCCACGTTTATGCGCAGTTTGCTTGGAATGTATTCCGGTTTCTCTGGCGTTTGCGTTCACTATAAACTACTAGCTATTATACACTGAAAGATGAATTTTAAGTACATGAAATCAGATAATAACCATTCTTCGTTGAAAAGTTACAAAGGAAAGTGACAATTTCGGTCAAGCAGATAGTTCTTCAACGTACCATTCGGATATAGATGGGGACGAAGCCTTTGTAAAGCGCGAGAAATCCTTCGGCGCGAACGGTTTGCATCAAACAGTCAATTGACCCGTGGTATAATGTTCCCCTGAAAAATCAAGGCCATTATACTGTCATCTAACGAGTGAACGAGTGGGATACTGTCCTCTCACGAGGGGAAAAGTGGAGAAGTGTGAGAGAGTTATTTTATTCAGAGCTCGCGAAAGGCGCCATATGACGGGGAGCGGGTGTCTGGAGATCATGGAGCCGTATTTTTGCTCTCCGCCAATGCCTAACGCGCGAGGCAAATCGTCCATGGCCGTCAAAAGCAGACAATAAACTAGGCGGTTTTGGTAGATGGATTATCGACTGGCGAGCGATTCGCCAAATTTGGTTCGGCCAGGCGTCCGCCAATGAGCAAGAATAAAGCCACAGTAGACTCGTAAGGCGGGAGAGAGGATAACAAGAGATGAAATAAGAGAAAGAAGCATTACCTGCCCGACTTGTCATAAGGCTGGTTCATAATTCTCGTTTTGACAACATCAGCGGGGGTGGAGACGATGGCGGCAGCGAATCCCGCGCCGGCGCTCGAGATGGAATGGGTGATGACGTCGTCCTTCAACGCCGTGTGCGCCAACAACCAATGCTTCAACTTGTCGTATGTCGCCAGATCTGCAAATATGCACACTATTAATAAATTATAAATAAGCACTCTTGTCAAAAATTTTTCGTCAGTTCGAGTAGGTCTATACAATTTTGTTCTATGGCGCATGAATATATTTCAGTCGAGCAATCACGCTGTCAGTCTTAACATAAAATTGATCCCACAGCGACATGTACGAAGTTACTAAATCGTATCAGTGGATAACATTGTGTTCCCTTTGCCAAATTACTACCGAAGACGATATTTTGACTATAGACACATACTATTTCTTATCATACATCATTTATTCTTGAACCTTTCTCGACGAAATCCTACGGTAACAATGAATTTTACGACATTTACACCACTGATGCGATGAGTGAAACAAGGATGTTTTAACTTTAGACTAGCTGAAAAAACAGACCGGCCATATTGACGAGAGCGGCCCGCTGACAGTTTGGCATCCAGCCTTTCCATAGCCCGCGAACGCCGTTGTGATCGATGACGGTTCGAAATGCGTGCCACATATTGTGAACTCTGAAATTTTGCAAGTGACAATTGACAGAGGACGTGGCGGTATATAGCCTCCAAACAGATTGAAATGTTTGTTCAAGTCATTAATCGATAAACCTCAAGTCAAGGAAATTTTACCGCCTCGTCGCGATGGATCAATCAAGGTGTTATATACGAACTACATTTTGGCTCAGTTCAAAAAAGGATTTAAACGATCCAATTTAGTGCAAACCCGTTCACCTATGCAATTAAACAAGTTTAGTTGCAAAATGTCTTCTAATACGCAGAGTTCAGAGTCGTAATTCCAATGCTGTCTGGCAACTTACCGACATTTTAGCATGATTGCAACTTTATCAGATAGTATAGAAATTGAAAAATTGAGCTCAGCGTGTTGAAATATATTTTGCAGCTAAACTCGTTTACTTTTATAGCAACACAGGGTTGTACTGAAGTGACGTGATAATAACATGATTGAAGAGTGAACAATCGCACTACCTCGGGGGTAATCCTTGCAATCGACGGTGACCTTCCATTTGCATCTGAATTTTGACTAGATCAGCAGGACTAGCAAGAAATTGTCCCGTAAATCCCGCAACAGCACCGCAGACAATTGACTTCCTAGAAATCAAAAATGGTATCAACTGCAATAATTTGCAACCTTCTGCATCGCAATTCATAATTGCTGTTTTCAACTTCGTCAAACTTGCGCTCAAATTGAATGGAAAGATAAAATCGGATGCAAGTGTGACCAAAACTGAATGCGAAAGTGAAATAGCACGCTAGATTGTGTAATTTAACCATCTCAAAGCGATAGGAACTCTTCATAACGGTGGAGCATTATGCAGCGCCACTTTTGACATTTGCCAAGATGGTTATCAGCTAAACTAGCCCCCAACTAGTCTGAAAGACGCTTTTATACTCTTTCCACTTTAATGAGGAACCCTCAAAATAAAATACAACATTTTCATATTGATAAGACTTGGAAAGTGAACTTATTAAAGTGAAAATGGTATACATTGAGAAATACGGTAATAATTACTTAATTCAGCTTCTAGCTATTCGATGCATAAATCACATTATCACATACATTTATCTTAAAAAGGATCGATTAAATGCGATAATTTGTCTTTCCCACTTATAGTTTATGGCAATAATCACTCTCAGTAACTATCACTGCACCGCTAGCACATGGCATTACTTTAAGATTTGTTGCAACTCATCGTCTTCGGGTTAATGTCAAACTAAATGGCAAAAATTGTTCGTTTTTCAAAGCAGAATCATATTTATACCAATTCGCAAAAAGAATTATTGAATAGTTAATTGATTAAGAATGAGAACAGGCTTACCAAAAAGCAAATGTTCCATCTTCATTTCGATGAAAAACATTCTCTCTGAGATGTTCATACGCTGCCATACGAACACCAGTGTACACTGAAATACACAAGAACTATGTTTATTAAACGGCGAACATACTTGCTTCAGGGCGAATTTTATAATTCAGAAAATAAGCCCCCTGAGCTAATCATTGAAGAATTCTTTCTATTAATAACGATTGCTTGTTGATACTTTGGTTCTATATAAAGATTGTTCATTAATTAACTTAACAGAGCATAGCAAAGCATAACTTTCAAAGATATGGGAAGTGTGTGCAAAATTTTCGAGAACGTTCCATTAATATTAAATGGATTTCGTTTAGAATGCTTCTTTTTGTTGAGAAATTAGCATCTCTATACAACTCATCTTAATCGTAAAATGCAACACCGACGGATTAATGTTCATAATGAAGACACTTGCCGAAATGTCGATAAATGGCCGGTGTCACTCCCTGCCAAAGTCGAAGCACTCCTTCATCGCGAGCTTAAATAATAAATCGTGCAGTTTCAAAAGAAGCAAATGAGTAAAAGAAAAGATATATGGCGTGCTCAAAGTATGGCCGGTCACGTATGTTCAAAGCGTTTCAACCTTACGAGATATAACTTTTTTGTCAGTCTAAGCCCTTTCTCGTTATATATTGTTTAGTTGTTCATACATCAAAAATACGACCAATAAAATTTTTGATCATTCCTCCACAAATCGCTCGATAAAAAGCTTTGAAATCAGCCACAATAGATTTTTCATAACTTCTACTTCTCCTTTCTGCTTAATACCTACTTTTTTTCTTAAAAACTTATTAATTTTCGTAAGAACAAGCGCTTTTAAAACTGAATAGTTCAGATACAAATGTCACATGATATCCATAACATCAAAAATAAAGCTCGTACGTTTACGTTAATGCAAGACCCCTAATCACAAGACCACAACATACAATCCACTAGTCACATGACAATGTCTGATCTTCATCCATAAACGCGAGCAGAAATGAAAGCCGTACCGATTCCCACTGCTATCCTGAACATGCCATGACGAGGCGCAGGAGGTCCAGAGCTAGTTGAAGCGACGGCGGATCGCTCACCCTGAACTTGCAGACGAGTCTTCGTCAGATCAAGCGGGTATGTGACTGCAAAGTAGCCGCTAATATATTCTTTGCAATGTAGATTTACGATTAATTAACTTAGTAATTTTATAGTTTACAGTGAACAATAGCAGTATAGAAGATTAATTATCCATCTTTATATTACAATACATCATAATATATCACGTGAAATATAAAAACGCTATCGTAGCGCATTACAAATTGATATTAACAATAAACTAATAATTTATCATTCTAATCATAAAAGCGATGTATGATCATTTGATGATCGAAAATTAATATTTGAACTGAACCTGAAAAAGCGATAATAAATGCATAGCTACTTTTAAACGTTAAGAAAATTTTGAGAAGCCTACAATTGTCAATAAAAAATGCAAAATTTCTTTGTAATGCTCACATTATCATAGCGTTTCGTCAAATAGAAGCCTAAGCCTATGGAACAAAATACTGACCAACTTCAGCGACCGTAGCGGCAGTGCTTGATAAGATATATTTGAAGATGAAGCTGTTGCGTTGACTAGCATCGGGTAGCATGGCGGAGAAGATTCGGTGAAGGACCCAATATTTTCATTCGTCGCGGCGATAATACAGACGCTTCCTGAAAGGTGGCGAGAAATGTTATTGGTAAAGAGACAACCAATATTTCGAGTGTATCAGTTGATTCAAACTCCATTAGCAATACAGTTTATAATTTGACTCTGGCTCTTTATGCCTTATATAAGCAATTTTTCATGAAGCTGGAGCACTTAAGTTTCCCCGTGCTCTACCAAATCTTCACTGAACAGATAATTTTGAGACTTCAAAGCAGCTCTCATCACAGCTCATTTCGCTGCTTGCTTGAAAATATATAGAATTTCATTCACTCGGAATTCAGCACAGAGTGAATTTTAAGGTCAATTACAACATTTCGTTCGGAGCTTTCTTATGGACGAGTCAATTTCGAGTATCCGCCGAGTGTGATCATTTGACACTGTGTTAAAGCAGATAATGCCGTCAACATATTCTTAATGCTTTTTATTCGTAATGAATACATGCTTTGCCTTACAAAAAGAAGCAATTCCTGAAAAAAGTATACATTAATGGTACATTAGAAGGCGTCATATTGTTCATATACGAAATGAATATTGATGCACACTGTATTGTGCCAAAGCAACACACAAAATGACGACTTATTCGCGGCATTTTCAAATTTCAAAGGGAGCACACATTTAGCAGCAAGAACTTCATTGAACTTCGGAGACCTATCGCTAAATCACAACAACATTGCAGTATTTTTAGCGAACGTACAATCGCATTAAAGTGTGACTGACGCAGAGTACATTTATGCAAATGGTGCCTTGTACGATTCTCAAATTCATGCAGCATTTTGACGAGTTTTACCGCCGTGGCAACTGACCAAGAAGGCCGTTAGATAAAAAACTGTTACGCTGTAGCCGCGATGGCACTAATATCGGTTTGGGCAAGCTAACTAGGTTCTTTAAAACGATACGAATATCAACAAGGCTCATTAATATTACAGAAATAATTTTGCAACAATTAAAAAATAGATTTAGCTTTATAATGCCTGTTCGACCTTTTGTCATACCTCATTAAGCAGGACATGATAAAGTTTTCGCTTCAGTAACTCAGTGCAATGTCACATGCATACTGTATTTTACGTCAGTCAAACTGCGAGTCGCGGTAACAACTGGAAGCCAAAAGAACTATTCCCTACCGTACTATTCACTGTGCCGGCAGTGCGAATGCCAAGCGAAAGAGAATGCAATTCCCAACACCGCATACCTATCTACCTACAC
>NIUQ01001368.1:0-31616 GCA_002796945.1 Plectus sambesii | reverse complement strand
TTCAGCGAATTAGTTCGATTATTTCTGTACCTTTCTCGCATTTACTTTCTGAAGCGCGAAGCGCCACAACTGCATGCTACTGACATCAAGACTATGAGCAATCTCGAACAGTGTTAGTTGTTTTTATTTCATTACCTTTCTAGCAAACAGTTGATGAAAGGAAATAGGAACGAGCAAATCTTTCTAAAGGGAACCTTTGGGTTTTTCATGTGAATAAAATTCGACGGTTTTCTCGCTATCCTCGAAATCTCGTGTTCTGGCTGGGTAGCTGGCTGGCTGCGCACGTTTGAATTCGCGCCGACTCACATTGCGCTATTGGTCACATTTTTGTTACCAAGCAACAGAAACTGATCAGTAGGCGGAGCTTCGTTTGTTGGTGCGGTCAGTCCACTGTCGTAAGTAGTAAGTAGAAAAAAGGCGATGACGTAATGATCACGTGTTAAAGTGTTGGCATTTTGACAAAACCGTTTGCTTCCGATTATTGTGAAATATTGCACAATGCGTGTGCGGTCTTGTGCGAGCGCGAAGCGCTCGCTCTTCTTATTCCAGGTTTTTATTATTTTTTTATTAGAATTAGAAAAAAATGTGTTATGTATTAGTGCAAGTGTTCCATCAGAGAGCCGAGCGCGAAGCGCTCGGCCGCATTTTTTATGGTTATAATATCAGTTCTCTAGAAATGAAGGGGGATTCTTTATAAATAATAAGTGGACGTCTGATTAGAGCAAGCTGTTATGTTTTATACGGTGAAATACTGCAGGTGTCGAATTGCTTCAATGGTGTTAGGCGCCTTAGTAGGGGAGTTTGGGATTTTGTCTCAAAGTCAGCGCGCGCGCTCGGTCGTTTTGTTCACCTTATCAAGCTTTGATGGTTTACCCGAAATAAAAGAAATAAGCGAAATGCAAGAAAGGGTCATTAGAAACCAGGAAGAAACATTTTAACGCGAAGATGTAAGAGTTCTTTACAGATGATATGTTTGCGAAAGAGTTTTAAAACTTGATTTCAGGAGCTTCTTCAATCAATCCAGCGAGTTTTTGACTGATCAGGCGATCGAAATAGTCTGAAACTTGAAGAAACTTCCGCGAGTTGCAATACAGAATCTTCAGGTAACTGTTAATGTATTATTCATTGTACGATATGTACTAGTCAATATACTCTCCTAGACTTTTTGATATGATCAGCAGTTTGCTAGTAGATAGATAAAATAAGTCATTCAAAACTAAGAGTAAGGTTTCGTTTCGCGGCCGCTCGCAACTGGCTATCATGACGCTCAACTCACCTGTCGGACTAAGAGTATTTCCGCGTAAAAGTCGTGCGAAGCTCTCGCGCTTGTGTTCGGCTGTCGCATTCGCGGCGCACATCTTTCATGACCTGTTGGGTCATCGCACCGGGTCGGATTGACCAAACCACGTCCCTCTCGACCGTTGCGCCTCCCGCCGTGCTTGTCTTAGTCGTTTAGGGCAATTATTTACTTGTGCAAACACAAAAACATTGAACAATACAAATCGCATTTCTTCTAATAATTCTCCTCCTTCCAAAAATTTTAAAATTTGATATTCTCCATGAAAATTCGTATCAATAGCGATCGGCTTTTTAAATAATTTATTAAATGTAAATTTTGATTCTTAATCCTGTTCAAATACCTTAAAATCGTAATAAACGCTCAGGGGATGCCTTTTTAGAAGAAATGCGATTTGTCAACACATACACATCAGACATCAGACATACAAACAGTTGGAATCGTCGCAGTACGCCGCTTTGGCATACACAAGGCACAGCATAAACCGACGGGTCCGAAGCAGATCACAAGAATACAGGTGCAGATCCTCCAGTTCGCCTTGAAGTAGCCGATCAAGGCGATACAAGTGAATAGTAGGAACGAGCCGCAAAATCCCACGACGTCTACGATGGACATCGTGTCATCAGCGCGCCTAAAAATATAATAAAAGATATTAACAGCCCTTGATAAAAGTAAACTTTGATGATAGGCAATATAAAGAAAAGATTGGTCTGAAAAAGGCGCTAGATGCTTGGGATAGCAATAAAGTTGGAGTACATGTATACAGGATATCGATTGATTCATCGCTGTCGAATTTGTGAAATACTGCTATGCTTATTTTTATAGAAAGAACCAGTTTTTCTGTGGCTTTGAAAATTATATTCGGCACAAAGACAAAGCATAGGTACAACTAATCTATTATTGGGCCGGTTTCACATCGCGTACTTTAGCTAAAGTCGGACTTAAGGCTTATCCATTATCATTGCGTTAAGTCCGACTTTAGCTAAAGTACGCGATGTGAAACCGGCCCACTAAAACGTTAATTAAGAACTAAATGTAAAAATGGAAAGTGTTTTCAGTATGTACTCTTTTTTTTGATAGTTTGATCCCTGTCACATCAATTAAGGAATCCTATGCTTTATTGACGCCAAAATAGAGTAAGAAGTATATAAAACATACTTCTTTTGAGCGGCGACCGCAACGACAACGGCGAGGATGAGAAAGGCGATTAAAGCACGGCTCATCATGAGCAGTTGGTGTAATGCAGAACTTGACGCTTGAAAGATATGACTTCTGTAATCGAAAGAGCTGATTAATGAAACATAAATAATAACAAATAATCAAAATAGAACATAAACAATCTCACAAATATTTCGCACCTAAAGTCAACAAAAAAGACAATTATTTAAAACGAGCCAACATTTTTTAGCGCAAACTGCATCTAATTTATATGATGTTATAGATTGGGATAATAAAGCCTATCACACTGACATCGATGCTAGCAATCAAGCATCTCTTATGGTCTACACCTAAATTAGTGTGAAAAAGCTAAAGTTTCACTTTAGAAAGACTTGCTCGTTCCTATTTACTTTTCCCAACTGTTTCCTAGAAAGGTAAAGAAATAGGAGTGGCTAACACTAATCTAACTTGCTCATAGTCTTGATGTCAGTAGGTTGCATTTGGGCGCTTCGCGCCACAACTACAACCTACTGACATCAAGACTCGAGAAAAACGGCGCTTCGCGCCGCAAGTAGCAAAAATGAAGCTATCACAGAAAAATCGAATTAAAAGGCTTTAATTGTCTAGAGGAGGAACGAGNATTAAAGCCTTTTAATTCGATTTTTCTGTGATAGCTTCATTTTTGCTACTTGCGGCGCGAAGCGCCGTTTTTCTCGAGTCTTGATGTCAGTAGGTTGTAGTTGTGGCGCGAAGCGCCCAAATGCAACCTACTGACATCAAGACTATGAGCAAGTTAGATTAGTGTTAGCCACTCCTATTTCTTTACCTTTCTAGGAAACAGTTGGGAAAAGTAAATAGGAACGAGCAAGTCTTTCTAAAGTGAAACTTTAGCTTTTTCACACTAATAACGCTAACCGTCATTTTATCGAGAGCTTTTTATCAAAGGTCTTTTTTATCGAGACGGTTATTTTTTCGCTTTTATTTTCAATAATCGAGCGCTAATAATTCAAAAAAGGGTCTCAGAGAGCTATGATTGCTACCGTAATTAAATTTAGACGACGCTCGCACTGCAAGTGCGTTAATATATCAATAGAAGGTTTAGGTAAATATGTGACAAAGGAAAGATCGTCAATGTTTAATCTAATCTGGAAGTAGTGCGTGCGCCACTCCTACAGCTGTTAACTGCTGTCTATTTCTGTATTAGATAGGTAGTGATGTGTTATTGGAACTCGTTAAGAACGCAATTGTTGTTTGCTAGAAGGAAGTAAGCAGGAACAAACGTATAGGTTAGTACAAATGAAGAAGTGGACAGAACAGTTACTGGTATTGAAGAAGCGTGTCCGCGACTTCGGAAAGGAAACGAATGGTACCAACAGTTTGTGGATTAGTAACATTAAACTGATTTTGGTAGTTTTGGCAATGTATTTGGATGCGAATGCGAATGGGAGAGAATGAATGAATGAATCTATGAATTAGCGTTTAGTCAAGATCTTATAGTGGTACACACTTATTTGAACGGTCAATGGTCGCGTTCAAACGCAGCCCACGCTCATTTCTGCGCGCGCCAACATTATTTCGTTACTGCAGCCTAAAAATGCTTACAACAGTACTGCTCTTCTCACTCTCATCATGCTCCATTAAACTTTTGATAACACTTTTACTTTCATGTTGCCGCAAATGTTTACTATTCACATCGTCTTCCTTTACATTTATTCACTTCTGTTTTCCTTTGGAATCTGTGTAGAAATGTGAAAATAAAAGCGAAAAAATAGCCGTCTCGATAAAAGAGACCCTAATAATAAGTTCTCAATAAGATGATGCCTAATCCCTAATAATTTGAGACTTTTTGAACTTGAATAACTTAGCACAGACTGAACGGATATATGTTAACTTTTGTTCTTTACAATCGCCGCGCTGGGAGAATTATTTGGCGTAAAAACCCATGACCCGAAATCTAGGGGATGCTCCCTGATTCTTAGTGTTAGCGCTAGTGATTTCACTTATTATTTTTATTTGTTTTCACTAGTTTCATTCCGCTGTGATGTAGAGGTTGAGTTTGTGGCTCTTGCTCACAGGCCTGGTTCAATTCTCAGTTACAGAACTTCTGATCTCAGTTTTTGCAGTTGCATTTGTTCCACTTTCCTGCAAAAATTGCTTCTCAACTTTCTCGCTGCAAAGGAAAATGTCTGACACTAGGAACCAAACCTGGTGTGTGATGGTGAGAGCCATAAATTCTACCTCTTCACCACAACATAATGAATCAAATGAAAGCAAAAAATAATTATTAAAATTACTGGCGCTAACAATAAAAATTGATTTAGGCTCATTAATTTTTATGCCAAAAAGTTCTCCAAGAGTAAAGATTGTGAAAAATAAAAATTTGCATACATCTGTTCAGTCTATGCAACAATATTAAAGTTCAAAAAGTCTCAAATTTTTTGGGACACCCTGTATTCTACTTTTAGGGAATTCTTTCCGTTCTCTTGGCTTTTCGTTCCACATTGCGCACAATACGATTAGCGGCATCGTTAGAGAGGTCTGCACAGCGATTTGGGAGGAATTGAAAGAAAGCTATTTAAAATGCCCTTCGACCGTCCAAGAGTGGCAGAGCGTGGCTGAAGGCCTCTGACAGAAGACTCAGTTTCCAAACTGTGTGGGCTGCATTGATGGAAAGCACTGCCTAATCAAGAAACTGGGCAAGTCTGGATCACTATATTTTAACTATAAGAAATCGTTCAGCATTGTATTGTTGGCCACGTGTGATGCGCGTTACCGTTTTCTGTATGTGGATATTGGCTCATATGGCCATAATAGCGATGGAGGTATCTACGAATCGTCAGAGCTGGGCAGAAAGCTGGAAAGGGGGGAAATGAATTTGCCTGGCGCTTCCCTTCTACCTGGCAGTCAACTGCAAACCTCCTATGTCATCGCTGGAGACAGAGCTTTCCCACTGCGCACCTATCTGATGAAGCCCTTTGGGGGACGCAATTTGCCTGTTGAGCAGGACATTTTCAATTATCGCCTAAGCCACTGTCGTCGCTTAATCAAGAACACTTTTGAAATCTGTTTGTCAATGTGGCGCGTCCTCACTAAGCCCATCAAAACCTCGGCAGACAGCGCAGACGCCATTATTAAAGCGGTGTGCTGTTTGCACAACTTTCTAATTGCGGAGGAGCTGAACCCTGACCTTTCACCTACAGCCATGGCCGATGGTGAAGACTCTGAGAACGGAATTAGGCGCCTTCAGTTAGGCCCGCGGTCGCACACCGCCATTCCTTCCATCATCCCATAAGCAGCCAATATCTGCCCACGCCGTGCGCATAACCCCTCTCATGCAGCAACTAATAAGCGAGAGAACTTTGCTATGTATTTTCAAGGTGTTGGAGCTGTTCCATGGCAAAATGATCAAATTCATCCTGTACTGAATTAGTTAATGTATTTCCTTCCTCCAACAGCATCACTTGTAAAAGGGAAGATTGTGCTGCGTTAGTAATTGAATTTAAATATTTGATATATTTTCTGGTGATGATTTTTGGTATTCACTATTAAGGTTTATTTTATGGCGAATTTCTCCAATATTCAAGATAATGTGTCATTTTTTGAACAAAATATAAATTCTTCTCTGCAGTTATATTTGCTTGAAGAATCTAGCAGAAGTGACATGCCATTTCCAAAATTAAAAATGTTGCAGTAGACAGAACATATTTCGTCAATTAATCAATCTTTTCGGAATGGAGCCTGTCCTCGTTTTTGTAGTTGAACGTTTAAGGAACTGTTATTATACGGGCATGCATTATTTCCCTTTGATGAAGGCAATACATTATTTTTTGTCTCTTTGTACTGATTTCGCTGTGAACTGTCGTTTTCGTGATGTAATTTGATGTTTTTTATATGATTTGCTGTTTTTGCTGTAAATATGTCGCATGTTTCGTATAAAAAAGTACACTTGCACTTATGAAGTATCGTTAGAACTATTAAAATGATTTTAAACATTGAGAGCATAATACTGGATGTTCCAGAATTAACTAGCCGCTCCCTGACTTTTTACTGTGATGAACAAACTCCATGAAACGCTATAACAGATACCTGGGTATGCATAACACATTTGAGCAAAGTTTCATCCTTAATCGCAGCAGTCTAAAGTGATCGGCACTTTAGGAAACTATTTAGTTATGAGATACTTGCATATAATGCAGATTATATCTGGCGCGCTAACTCTTCTTTGAGCAGTGGTAAAATGCGGCTGCATTGTGACCACCGCTTAACGATTCCTTCGCATTGAACTTGTCCTCGACGCAGTTTGGGTGTTACTGAATTGGTGTAGATTCCATTTGCTTTCTGGATCAACCGTTTATGCGTCACTCTGCGTTTTTCTTTTTGTTAATTATTTAATCATTCCAGCAGCTCTTCATCGTTTTCCTCACTAAACAGCTATTTGCGTCCTGCGCCTAAAAAGCCAAACTGTGTTTCTGCATTTAAAGTTTTATAAATATCTTAAAACTATCAAAAATATTTAATATAACAACGATACTTAACTTTCACCAGCATTAATAGCCAGAAATAAAACAAGCAAATTAACCATTCAATCGCTTTGCCTTTCCTTTTCCTTTGTTGTTCAGAGATTTCAGCGCGGCTTCCTTTCTTTGCCAGCGGATTATGTTATTTTGGTCAAGTGTCTGTGGCTGATCTTCCTCCTTTATTCCAACGGCACACCACTCCACACCATCCACAAAACATACACTAATACATACTACACCGCACTTCTCCTTACAAAATATCATAATACATAGTAGCTTTGGGACGCGCGGCAGCGTGGGTCCCGCGAACCGTAGTCGGGGGAGCGCCCCCGACTACATTATTACGAGGAACTTTGAACTTCAAAGCTGCAGCGTTGTTGCTAACTTTCTTCGCAAATTCAATAACCTCCAGCTTTCGAGCAACATCAATTGATTTTTTCTTCAAAGACGATCTCAGCTGTTTGATAGGATCAGCAGAATTTACCAAAGATTCAGTTGCTGCTTCCTCTTCATTCTCTATATTCTCGTTATTGTCTCAAATTTCATTAGTTTTGGACATTTTGATTTTGTCTCCAACAGAAATATCAACGACAATTCATGCCTAAAACTGAGTGCAATGCGATGTAAGTGTTGCACACATTTTGCGTGATTTTTGGGTGAGTTATGGTAAAGGCAATTGGCATGTGATTTCTCATTTTACAAGAAATAGTGGCACATGTACCACTATTTCCGTAAATATGGTAACTGCAATACCTGTATGTCTTTTCAGATACCTGGCCAGAAGAGCGGCAGATTCAGCGTCATCACCATCGGGTTCCTTGCAACCAGAGAGCTTAATGATAACGCCATGGAGTTGATCGCACCTTTCCCAAATGACCTCATTTGACGCGCGAGACGTCCTTTGCCAAGCTAGTCGAACTGCTGAGGACTCGTCAAGTTTTTTCTGAAGCCTTGCTTTATCTTTTTCAAGCTCCTGAATTTTCTTTAATAGGGCGGGCATGTCGCCGGCGAGCGGGTGTATGGCGTATAGCGGGCGAGTGGCCGGCTGGGCGGCGGTGAGCGAGCGGCCGGTCGGGCGGGCGGTGATGAGTGGGCAAGCGGCCGGCTATGTGGCGACGGTGGTGAGCGGGCGATTGGCCGGCTGGGCGGCGATGGTGGTGAGCGGGCAATAGGCCGGCTGGGTGGTGAGCGGGCGAGTGGCGGCTGGCTGGGCGGCGATGGTGAACGAGCGGGCGGCAGTGAGCGGCGGGCGAGTGGCGGCAGGCGGCGGTGGTGAGTGAGCGGGCGGTGGCAGTCATTGGCATGGTGATGGTGACAGGTGATGAGCGCACGGTGGGCCACTGGCTGACTTCAGGCCACAGGCTTACATCAAGCTACTCAGTGGGCGCCTCTGGCAGGCGAGTTGCAGCTGAAAAGCTGCGGCATGGCAGGCAGGGGACGCACAGTGGGGCCGTGGAGCAGTGTCAGGCCATGGGCAAACAGTTGGCGAGCGGATGGCGGCTGGTGAGTGGACGGCAGCAGGCAAGTGAACAGCGGCGGCAAGCAAGGGAGCAGCGATTGGTGGACAAATTGAAGGCCACTTGACGGTATTAGGCCATGGGATGATGGCAGGAGATGGAATGGTGGCTGCCTCATTTGTACGTTCCTCTGCGCGCACTTGTTTTGTGTTGCTCACTTTGGCCTAAAATTATCAACTCTGGTTCTATTCTGTTTTCTGTGTTATTATTAGTGCAGTAGTCTGTCTGTTGTATTACTGTGGTAGTAATCTGTTGTTTGAGTGTAGTTTTTTCATCTTGTAGCGCTCTATTTAAATTAGATTTCCTTTTTTAAATCATAAAAATCTGACCACAATAACTAATTCTATGAACTTTCTACGGACATATACAATTCCACAATTCGTAAATTTCTCACACATTTGGTCTGCTTGCGTTAAAAAAGTGAGAAATTTACGAAATGTCGAATAGTGTCCGTAAAAAGTTCATAGAATGAGTTAGTGTAGTCAAATTTTTATGATTTAACACATTCACGACAATGTGCATGACCGGTCATGCACGCGGTGACTGCCATTTCGGACCGTGTGCATGATCGGTTATGCACGATGATGCAGTGCTTGTATAGAAGATGGAAATCATCATTTGTCATCATCAAATCAGCACACACGCGCTGTGTAAAAAAATGCCGCGGTCCCAAGCGACAGTTTTCCGAATACACGCGCGGTCGTGAATGTGTTAAAAAAAGGAAATCTAACTTAAATAGAGCGCTACAAGAGGGAAAAAACCGCACTAAATTTGATTGAAATATTACCAAATATATTTGTCATTAAACATGTTCATGTTACTTCTGGACCACTCGAAAAGGGATGCTTTTTGAAATTGTCATATCTCACCGTTAAATAAACAGAATTTCTCAAACTTTTGCACACTATTACACTAACGTCTCTAGTATATATGTACTAAATTTCAGGCTAATATCTTTAGTTGATGTAGAGTTGTTCAAAAAACATAAAAGTGTAATTAATTATGCATCAGCCCAACAGATTTCGTTTATGCTAGTTTTGCTTATACCATTTAAGATAGTCAGTCGTTAAGTGTGTCTCCCCATACAAACAAGTTAGCTTATCCCTCTATTTCGCTTATAGAGGTCAAAACGTGCTGGTTCCCCATTGACTGGTATAAACAAATTCTACTGTAGTTATGTGGCAAATCTTGTATTGTAAAAATTTTCTATTCAGTAACAGAGGTCCAAAGAAAATACTTCATGCTACCAACTTAAACATATCTTCAGCATGGATGCCATTATGGAAACCTCAGGGGTCTGTTACTGACTAGAAAATTTGGACAATATGTGCAATAATAGCTTCAGCTTACTTTTTGCCTTTGCCAGTGCAGGCGTAGGTTTGTTTGCGTCCTCGTCTTTGACACTTCTTGCCTGCCGATTGACTATCTCCCACATTGGTCAGCATGATAATAACAAATGATGACAATAAAGTGACGATAACAAATTGATGAATAAGTAAGTGAAAGAACAAAACAATTCAGAGTAAAAGTGTACACGAAAGAACGTAAGTAACAAATGAGCAATGGATAGCAAAAAATGAAAAATTGATAAGCACCAATGAGCGAAATCGACAACTTCAATGCAGTCAATATAAACCAACGAAAAGACAACAAATCAACGTATAGGTCTATATAGCGAATTCGAAATAACAAATGAATAAATGGTAATGAAGAATGAGAGCTTAACAGCTTAACACAACAAATGTTAAAACATGTTAAAATTGGACATACAGGGTGATCCAACTGAGTGTTTTAAGTTTCTAAAGCTTCTTGAAAATCAGGAAATAAACTGATTTTGATTAAACTTGGTAAAAAGTTTGCTCACATGTTAGCATTTCTGCATACACAAAAAATTTTACTGGTGGTGAGATGAATAGCATAATGCCAAGGTCCTCATTGCGATGAATCAAGTAGTCTTGGTTGCATAGCGTCTTTTTGTAGGCAGGAGGAACATCAAATTGATTCTTCATTTTAATTGCATTCTGAATTGAGCTCTTGCAATCCCATGGAAGACAGCTGAGAATTTCCGGATGGTTGCAAGCAGCGTTGTCTTGTTGTAATGGAGCAGTGTTCACTAAGAACATGGCGCATTCTTCTACCACTCACTTGGGCAAGCAAGACAAGTGCTCTGCAGCAATTGAAGTGGCAGCTGCTCCAGAGCGTGAATCTTGAGAAACCCCTTACAGAGCTTGTCCAGCTTGGAAAGGGCTGTTGTCAACAGGAACGCATTGAACGTTGTGGCCAATTTATGGATCGTCAAAAGGGCTTGATGTGCCATTATGAACTTGAATAATGGAGCATGTTTTCAAGATGTCAGGCAGCTTCTTCCAGATGACTGTCTTGCAAATGATGCACAAGTATCGCATATCCTGCCCTTTTGGTCGATCTTTGACAGAGAATATGATCACTTTGTCATGTATTCAATATGCCAGTAAATTGTGGCCAAATTTTTTCATTCCTTTGCTCAGTGCAAACATGGTTGCTGACTAAAATTTAGTCAAGGGATTGGACTGTAGGCTGCAACGTATCTTGACCAGTGTTATCTTAATACCCAATTTTCAACAAAATACTATAAAAATACTATTATTTGATTAATACTGAAAATGAACTTTGGGATAATTTCGAATTTCTGTACATTTGATATTGTATGAAGTAAATAAATAGTTGCAACAGAAAGAAATTAAAGAATAGTAGAGTATATGTATTTGAAAAAGCTATTTGCTATAAAAGAACGATACATGGTAATCACCACCACAATTATTTCAATTTCATAATGTGTAAATTCATGTAAATCATGCGTTTGGCTTCTAAAAAGCCCATATTTCTATTTGACACTTACTATCTAATGTGCACAAACCAGCCAGACTGAACATGCGCTCCACAGGGGCAGTAGCTGTGGTAACAATGAGTATTTCAAGGGCCAAGTGCGAAATCAGTTCAATATCACTCTATTGCCAAAATTTGAATGGATCAATAGAAGCAGCAGGCGGTTTTGACATCTTTGTCAGCGTTTGTCCCATTTGGTTTTGACATTCATTCATTCAAATATCGTTTGAGCCTTTTGCCAGCACCTTGAATTTCAAGAATTGTTGGTAATGGCAACATTTTATAAGGTTCTTTAAATTTGTGCTTTGGGGATTTTGTATTGCTTCTTTTTTGTACCTTTGCATAAGGTACAATATGTGACATGGAGATTTTTTTGTCGTCCACGTTAAAGGAATTCCAAACCAGGTGACGCCTTGACTTTGGATTTGAAGAGGGAGCCAATACACATGCAATGGTATCAATTACTATCATTGATTCTTCCTCTTCTTCTAACGATTGATCATCATTGGTCGATCTATCGTCAGGCTCACTCTCATCCATCGTTTCTTCCATTGTTGACTACATGAAGATGTGAAATAAGAAGTAGAAATAGAAACCAAATTTTCATCATCATGGTCCTTAGATTTTGAAATGTCAGTGAAGCGTGGGAATCAATAGGAAGTAGCTATGACACCGATACTCAGTATACGCTGTTATGTGCAAAAACCTGATAGGCTTCAAAATACAGTAGAAACAGGATATAAGAGAATGCAAGGAAAGTAAAAAAATTCTCTTATATCCGATTTCAACTATTTTTGACCGTTATATACTGTATTTTGTATCAGTTTCGCGCATTTTACTGAACCACAAGCCATATCACGCGAAGCAACAAACAGATCATGAAAAACTCATACAAATTAATCAAAATGGCCAATCGTGAACTGACTGAGCAAATCGCTGATATTATTTGAATTGCCCTTCACCAAATCTAGCAGCCAAATTTTGTCTTTTACTGACAACGTTTTTCTCTGTACTTTCAATAGAGGAGCCATTGCACAATTTCTCCTCCTTCTCATCATAAAAATGCGCCGTCATTGCTATATAAGAATTGCTCATCCTGGGCGCCATCCATATATCGATTCCCACAGAAAAAGACTTGGCTACCTGTAGGTGGATCCTCAGGTCGCAGTGGGTGGCCTTGGCTAGTTGAATGATTCAACTGGTTACAGTACTGTGAGACTTAACAGGATACCCAGGACAGGCAGCATTCATTAAATCTTTGAACTTTGTAGAGTTAGTGGCATTGAGAGGGATGTTGGGGAGAGCAAAGAATAATGAGATGAAATTGTAGATTTTCTTTGCAAGTTTAGTCAGCAGCTTTGGCGTCAGCTTGTTCTCACAGCGGCTGACTCCCAGTCAGGTCAGAGATGATTGCATGACCACTTCCTCTTCCGCCCTTCAATGCACACACTTGAAAGTCTTAGTAGTTGACCTCATGAGTCTTTTTCAGGTGGTTCTCCAAAGTAGTTGCATTGCAGCCATAATTGAAGTAGTGACATTTCTTGCAAAAGGATATGTCATCTTCTTTTGCATGCTCAAATAAGTCTCATCCACACTGTTGTAGCTTGTGGGTGTCTTTGGTCTGTAGACAAGGGCCACAGGAGAAGTTTACTCCTAGTTGGAAACAACCAAGTATGTCATCAGAGATGGCACCAATGGGGAACACAAGACCAACGCCTTAGCACATGTGGAAGTGGGAGTGGACAAGCAACAAAGCACAATGTGGATAAATGCTACAATGCAAGCAAGACAATACAATATATAGGTGCTGAAGTTCACAGCGACGTCATACAACTATTGACTACAGCGCCACCCTGCAACATACACCATTTTTGTTTTGGTTCTCTGGTCCTTGATTTATGCGATGTTGAAGAAGCGCTGGTACTTGGGCAGGCAACGATGGAGTCTTCAGTTGACTCTATTAGCGTCTGATCGTTTGTCAAACTGATATTGATTCATTCATGTCAGAACAAAAGAATCCATGCAAGACAAATACTTTGGGAATGCATTCTGAACAAATGCACTGCTGCAGAGTGGATATGCCATTAGATGAGCATGTCATATGATAGTGAATGAATTCAAGCAGTTATTTAAACCTGTTTTTACCTAATTTTAACTACATAAGTAGTAAGTACTTGATAAAAAATGGAAACTGGGTAAGTAAAAACTCTGTCTTTGTCATTATTACTTCCAGTCCCATTCTCTCTAATCATAATGTCCAGTTTGTATGCTTTTAGCATATTACTAGCGCTGTCCATCAAAACGCGCGAAATTTTTTGCTGGTCAAGGCCAAATCGATTGAGAATATTTTTGGCACAGGCTCAAATATGCTTAGCGCTGTGAGGATGATTTAATGGCTGAACGTTGAGTAGTATAACTTTGAGATCTTTGGTAAGCGGGCTGAGGAAGGATGTGGAGACACCAAGGTAACCATACTTATAACTGGCCTGAGTCCACAAGTCCAGTATTATGGCAACTTTCTGGGCACCACAAAGGTGACATTTCACAGAGATTTGTGTCTCTTCATGTAGCTCAAATATCAACTCTCTAACCTTTGCGCAACTTGCT
Source organism: Plectus sambesii (assembly GCA_002796945.1). Taxonomy (NCBI): domain Eukaryota; kingdom Metazoa; phylum Nematoda; class Chromadorea; order Plectida; family Plectidae; genus Plectus; species Plectus sambesii. The sequence continues at coordinate 17,655 of NIUQ01001368.1, read as the reverse complement.
GGAAGAATGAAAGATGGCTGAGCAGTGACGATGAAATCATGGAAGATGATGTTGTTGATGAAATTAAGCGGTAGATGGGTAGCTCCAAATAATGCTGCCAATTTCTTCTCAAGCATTGTTTGGCGTTTATCCTCAAAAGACCATCACATGCATGCATCACACAGCACCAATATCGCACAGCTCTCAATGCCAATTGCTTGAGAAACTGGAATTTTGACTGGATCAGTTAATTCCATCATGCATAATGATTTGCATTTGGTGGCATACAAAAATCATGCCTGTTCATGTCCTGAATGCCACACAGAAGCAAAACAAAATGAGGCAGGGCCCAAATTCTGCTACAGTGACTTGTTGCTGACTGGAGGAAGACAGTATTTGCAGATGAGAAGAATTTCCAGCTGTCCGCTCCATTGAATTCCCAGAACAATGGCCTGAATGGAGCAGGAGAAAAGAATCAAATTAGTGCAGAAAGACTGGAGCATCACAGAAGTTACTTCTCTCAAAACATCATGGTATTGGCTGGAGTGTCCTACTTTGGAAACAATGTGACACAAAATCATCAAAACCATGCAACTTGCAACTTTGTGGGAGTAGAATTATACGCAAATAAAGTGAATGTGAGCAGACAATCCCAGTTGACAGTTGCATCAGCCAATTGCTGCAACAATTTAATCCATGTGCAATCATGTGTTCAACCTCTCCACTGCCATGCAGGTGAAAACCTGATGTATTCAGTTTTTTGACTCCATGGTACTCCAGTATCTCACACAATAATTTGGACATAAATACTGATCCACAGTTGGACAATAATTTGACTGGGCATCTGCGCCTACAGACAATCCACTAACAACCAAGTGATTAATTCAGCCATTTGGTTGGAAGTTGCAAATGACTTGCAATATTTTGAGAAACAATCAACAAAGCTAATGATACTTGTTGCCATTGCTAGTTAATAGCATTTCAAGAACATCAACTGAGAGTATGTCAAAGGTACCTTGTGTGCAGACAGGAGTTAACAGTGGTTGGATGATTGCGATCAGTGGCACACATAAGACAACCACATAGCCATCTTTTCACATCCTTGCACATTCCTAGCCAATAGTAGGTTTGAGCATTTAAGGAACAGCTAAAAATACAAGTAAACATGCTAGAACTGATGAACTGATTGACACACCCAGTAGCTGCCAGTAAGTAATTATTTTTGGAGGCAGTATCAACTCTTTAGACGCACAATTTTTGTACAAGGCCTCAAATTCCGTACTTTATTGTGCAAGCTCAAATTTTTCCAAAATGACAACAGCTTTGTTGTGCTCAAATATGGGCTACAAGAAATGAAGGAGTAGTTGATGTATTTGAGCGCAATTTTCCTGTCCATAAAGTCACTTGAACTGGTCAGAATGACAATGTTCTTTGGCGCCTTCACTTTTGGGGCTTTTCTTAGACCACAGAAGAAGACAAGCGCCTTTGCCACATGCTCATCTGCGCACACTGTCAAAGCGATGGTGAAGCAATAATATCTGTTCCCTGTGTCACAGCCATTAACTTATTTTTGAGCCCCTGAAGTGAAGCGCTGAATCTCTGGTCATGTAGAAGTAACATGTAATCTGATACCTTTTGAAGATGTGACTTGCTCTATATCTTGCCATTTTTATATTGAGCGAAATTTGAAATTCTTCAGTGAATCTTGGAATTTCTCTATTTCCCTGCTGTTGGCTTGCCTGATATGAGTAATGCAGCAGCATTCAATGTTGTGCCGTTTTGTCCATTGGAAGAGGTAACCATTGGTCACCTTGAAGTTGGCAGGTAGATGTACTTCCTTCAGCGTCAAATGATAATAAATCCTGAAAATTAGTATAATTGAGCAAAACCAAGTTCAAAATATAGTTAAAATAAATTTCTCTGCAATTATGCACAGAAATTGCACCAAAAAGCATTCATTCACGCCACTCTTTTAATATTCTTTCCATTTTGCAACAATGAACGGCAAATTTCCTCTTGAGTTGATGATACAAAACATTTTAAGCACATTTGCCGCATAATGAACATTTACTGAATTGAGCAGTGAGTATTGACAGTTTTCAAGCAGGAATCACAATTGAATGCAGTATGCATGCACATCAACTTGAGTCCAGACGCGTAATTTCGATGGAAGATTGCACGAACAACACGATTTTATGCTGTTGAATGGATACTTTTAACTTCAAAATTACGCCCCAGGACTAAATATTGAGAAGGCTTTCAAATTTAAGCCCCAGGGATCCTAATTACAAGAAAATCCGGTAAGTAGTGAAGTAAAATAGGTTAGTAAATCCATTATGTGATAGAACACGTTCTGTTTATAGAAAACCAGAACAATTATTTTACATACCCGCGAGACCTTCCACATATGCGACGCCTGATTAACGCAAGGAACAAAATTTTGTACAATGAAATATGGTAGACGTTAAACACGTTATGCTGATATGCGGCTCTTTTTGCGCCTGTTATTCTACCGTGCATTCTATTGGGTGTGCATGTCATACGATAGTGAATGAATTTTAGCGGTTATTTAAATCCGTACTTACCTAGTTTTAGCTAGATGTGTGTTAAGGTCTTTAAGAGCAGGGCAGAACGCTACCGCGCTCTGTTGATTACTATCTAGTTTTAAAGATATAATGAGTCTATTCTTTATTGTTTTGATGTTGCTTAAGGCTAATTTTTTATCCTTTTACTATGTAATACAATCTGACTGATAAACTATTTATTATTCCATCAACAACACATCAACAACACATTCGATTGAGCACTAAGTCATACTCAAACTGTTTTATTTGAGGGTAACTTATGCCCACAGAAAATTTTCTTGCCTTTGGTAATGCTTGCCGTTATGCACCAGTCCAGCTACAGAGAATACCCGTTCTACTGACGCAGTTGAAACAGGAATTGCGAGGTAAGAAATCGCCAGTTTGTAGAGAACAGCAAAGGCCTGAAATTAGCGAGCTGGGGCCAATTTCATAAAACTATTGAGAATTGAGAAATGAACCCTCAATTCTCAATTCTCAACACTTAATTCGCAATTGTTTGTTTCATAAAACTGTTGAGATTGCAATACTCAATTCTCAATTCTCCATTCCCAACAGTTGAGATTACAACTGTTGAGATTGCGCGCATTGAGACCTGACGAGTTATGCGCTTGATTGAAATCTCAACAGTTGACATTTGATAATTGATTTCTCAACTGCCAATTGAGGAATTGTTATCTCAATTCTCAATTCTCAATACTCAATTCTCAATAGTTTTATGAAATTGGCCCCTGAAGAATATCATATGTTAATTTCAAAGTAAGTAAAGAACTTGTCTTTATGCGTCCAAACTTTGAATGGATCCATGTCAGCATAGTAGGAGCTCTGGTTCTTTTGGTGGGTTGACGCCTCAGTTTATGTTGAGTCTTTGAGGTAGACTCTTGCAGTTATTTGTATGTCTTTGGACCGAGATCCACTTACTTTTACACAGATGAAAAGGGTTAGTACAAGAGACAGCTAAATAGGATAGCATAGTCACAGGACACCAGAAGCAAGCGCAACACACTGCATGCAACACACATAGCGCACATATGGAAGCATGAGCATTGCAAAATAGTTGTGCCATACATGCGTCTGAGGACCCGCTTGGGGATTCGAATCCCCGACAGTTTAACACGATTTTAACTCTCACACGACTGCGCCCAACCAACGCAAAACCAAAAAATTGACTTATTTTTTCTTACGCAAACATTTGTTATGAAATCTAACCAAACCATTTCCAAGAATTGCTCTTGTGCCAGGACGCTGGCACAGGTGGGAGGCATGATTAGTAGTTGGTGAGTTGCCTCTGACTACATATTAGCATGAAGTATCTGGAAGTAGAGTTCAAGCTGTTGCTGAATCTCAGTCAGTTCCAGCGAGGTATGCCAGACAGTATGTCACAGGACCAATGTTGAAAACGGCAGTTGCACTGCTGGGCTGCTTTACGAAGCCATTGAAGCTTCCATGCTGGAGCTACTTGACAATTCAAGTACTTTGACTAAAGCCTAAAGATTTTTAATGTTATTTGCAATTAATTAAAATACCATTACTGAAGATGCATTACTTACCAGTTGCTCTACTGCTTTTCTCCCCATTTTGAACTGAGCAGTAGTCAGGTACTGCAACATCATTGCAGTGATATGTGTGAGATCTTCACCATTCAAATACTTGTTGAACCACTCATGCAGTTGAGATGCAAGTTGCTGCGGTACAGGCGCAAATGAGTCAAAGGCCAGCTAAACATAGCTGAGTTGCAACATGAAAAAGTGCAAATATTAAATAAGTTAAATTTAGCGACTTCGCAGGTTAATAAAATACCTGATAACAATCCACCAACAGTACATGCTTCCTGAGACCTTTCAAAGACAGTATGATTTGGTAAACGATCACAACCTTATCTCGTTAAAGGAAATTGGTAAGGTTAAAGAACGGCCACATTTTCCCCCTTCCATCGCAAGTCCAACCTGAGAGAAGACGCGTTCATCAAAAGTGGCAGGAATCGCCAGTAGGTCAAATGCCAGGCTGCTCAATTCGGGATACTGGCAGGCCGTCCAAAATTCAGCAAGATCTAGTGAAGAGAGCAACACTTTAGCTAAAAAATTTTGATGTACGCCTCAACTTTGTCTTCCATTGACTTTGCTGATTGAGTTTCTTGCTCCAACCTTTGAGAGATGGTGGCAGCCCAAGCAAGGTAAACGAATCAGCAAATGGATGGTGAGCGACAAAATGAAGATGGCTTGAACCTAATTTTCACTTCACATTTGCTTTGTACAGCTGTAATAACAAATAATCTCCAAAAATATTTAGCTCAACAGTTAATCAAATAGCAGCCAATAATCAATCAAGTATTATCCTTTTTGTAACTACGTAAAACAGATATTCTGGAGCGTCTTGTCAAGGGCAAATGGTAGTTTTGCAATGGGCATTTTATTGCAAACGGTCAAGAACTGCCCAAACAGATTTACAGGGTGTCCCAGCATATCGAGCCATTTCAAATTGTAACAACTTTTTAAGCTCTGTACCAATTCGGATGAAATTTACAGGCTTTTTAGAAGAAATGAAAGGAATTTTATTGCTTTTTCCCGCGAGTAAATTTGTGCGCAATCAGCAAAGATATTACAATGCGCGCAAAGAATACTCAGCATTTGAAACAGAATAATTTAACTGAGCTGAAACTTATCACAAGTCATCTACGGATGTTGGGGTTTTATTTGAAAAAAAAGAATTATTGAATTCGGTCATGGCGCTGTCAAGATATAGCCAAAAAACATAAGTAGTCCGTTATAAGCGAATTGTCTGCAACGCCAGAGGATAGGGTAAAACGCTTGAAAATGAGACCATATCTTTGCGTGGCCATATCTTGACAGCGCCATGACCGAATTCAATAGAGTAGAATTCGCTTATAGCGGTTTCGGTTATAACGGTTTTTCGCTTTTACCAGTCAAGTTTAGCCGGTTCCAAAGCGTGTCTTCCCATACAAACAAGTTCGTTTATAGCGTTATTTTGCTTATACCAGTCAAAAAGTGCCGGTCCCGCAAAAACCGCTATAAACGAATTTCACTGTATCTGTTTTTTCAAACTAACCCCTAACATCTGCAGATTATTTCTGATAAGCTTCTGCTCAGTTAAATTAACCTACGCCAAGGTATACAAAAAGATATTTTATCGATATTTTGTAACCACTCTGTATGTGCCAAATCTCGCAGTTTTTAAAACTGGCTTGGAATGATGAAGAATGAATCAATCTCTAAAACTAAAAAAGGAAATCTTAGTTAGAAGTAGCCCTATAAGATGCAGTAAACCGCAGTCAAATTGGTTGCTTTTTCACGAAGTTATAAGTAATCAAACGTGTGAAATGGCTTTTTTTTTACCTTGTAATCATTTAGCACTATACCTAAATGATTACTCAGCGCGCTTTGTAATATCTTTGCTTATTGAGCATAAATTTACTCGCAAAAAAGCAACAGAATTGCAGCACTAGCAGAGATTACTCATCATTATAAATAATTTTGCCTTTTATTTTTAAATGAAATATATATATTTAATCAAAATTTAAGTATCGAATACCTTGAATACTGAGTTCACTGCTACATCTAGTGGTTGGAAGTAAGAAGTTGTCTTGGGTGGCAAGATGAGAGCCTTTGACCTGCAATTTTGGTGCAGCACCTGGAGGACTTCTATTTATGCCATCTGTAGCAGTCCCAGATGAGCAAAGATTTTGTCGTTTTCATGTAAGGGCCGCGTAAAGCAAAGTAGAGTACAATGTACCTCAGCGCTCTACCATTATGCTCAAGTTTGTAAGAATGACAATTTTCTTAGGTGTCTTGACTTTTAGAATCTTCTGAGGCCTTAGAAAATGATGAGCATCTTGGCCATCCTGCCATCCATGCACACTGTCAGAGCGACTGTGAATCGAGATTTTCTGTGTCCTGTGTCGCAGCCATCAACATTTTGGAGCCTTTGAAGTGAAGCGTCAAATCTCTGATCATGTCAAAGTAACGTGGTACTTTATCCATTTTGAAGAAGAAAGGAGCGTCGTATTCCACAGTTGTCTGGCTCAGAGTCAACAGATGTTCTCCAGCAGCATATGCAATATGGCGTTTTTCTCTGCGATCCATTTGCCCTTGGTGAGTTGTGTCTGCAAATGTGGACAGACACACAGCTAGTGAAGGTTCTTCTGATATAAAGAGAGGTATTAGACAATGTGCTCTACACAGGAGTTACATGTATATATATTGCACTCTCCAGAAAAATATCTTTGATAAGTTCTTACAATTGAACTTGGGTTATACCTTCTGCTACATGAACGTTACAACTCCACTAAGGGTCCCAGCGTTTATTGGTGACACAAACAAGCAGTACAGTGTGTGTAGGAATGCAATGAACAAATGCAGGTATAATACAAAAAAGAACGCGCTAAACGCCAAAGACAAACACATCGAAAAAACGCGGCACTGCATAATGTTAAGGCGCGCGCATACCTTTGACTCACGCGTCTGCTTCCTTTTTGACTCAAAAAGTTGATACCAAAATCTTCTCTTTGCATCAAAAGGAAGAAAAAGGAAACTAGGAAGCACGTGCTGCCTGTCTTCCTTTTTCTTCCTTTTGACTCGCCCACGGTCTCGACCCCGCGCATACCTTTGACTCAGAGTCACCGTATTTGTCGCCGCGCTCATCATTGGCAGTTGCGCATCGACGACAAGTTGTTGCTTTTGTGATCGTAAAACGAGCAAATTGATAGCGTCGCTAATATTAGTTTGCTCTATAATTTCTTTCGTTTTTTCGCCAACTTGAGATTAGTATATCACGGTGGAAAATGATCGCCGTGAGCTAACTTTTTCTGTTTTGTAACCCAAAATAGTAGAATTTTGCTGCTTTCTTTCGCGAGTAAATCCGTGTATAATGGGCAAAGAGATTGCAAAGCGCGCAAGGAATACTCAGTTTCTTCGCGATTAAAAAGTAATGTAACAAATAGTTTCTTGAATAACTTCAATCAAAATCATTCAACTGAGCTGAAACTTGCCAGAAATAATCTGCAGATGGTAGGGTTTTGCTTGAAAAAGGATTTATTGATTTCGGTCATGGCGTTTTCAAGATATGGTTATGCAAAGGTAAGCTTTCAAGCGAATTGCCTGCGCCGCGCAAAGTTTATGGTAGTTCGCTTCCAAACGAGCTCTTATGTTTGCTTAACCATATCTTGACAACGCTATGACCAAATTCAATAATATTCGTTTCAAACAATCAATGTCTACAGCTTCCTTATGATAAATATGACCTCAGTTTTAATGAAACTTTACAAAATAGAGAGGAACATTTTGTCTAAAAAATGAGTGGTCACTCATGACGTTCTTATCAGTCAGTGTCGAGATAGTTAACCACAAAGGTGTAAGCAGAAAGCAAAATATAACACTTACTGTCGGCAACACCAAACTGAGTCGCATCAGTACCGTATCGTTTAGCACAACAATTCAAGTGTTTTTTAAAGAAAAGCAGGTAACGTACATAATTGGCATGGTTACTTACAGAATCTATGATGTTTTGCGCAAAAAATATCATAGATTCTGTAAGTAACCATGCCAATTATGTACGTTACCTGCTTTTCTTTGAAAAACACTTGAATTAATTAGTTACAGATTACGGTATTGGTGCGACTCATTGCGGTGTGGCGGACAGTATTTACGTTTTAGAGGTTTTAAGCAGAAGAGGGTGGAAGTAGCGTCACCGCCGCGTTCCTTGCCGCTGCCACCACCATCGCATTTCCTACCACCACCGCCACCTAAGTTTTTGGCGCCGCCATCGCCTTTGCAGCTGCCACCATCGCCATCGCCGCTGCAGCATGTACGTTAAACACTATTCATCAATACTAAAATGCATTTAACAATAAAAAACACTTTAGAGAGGTTTATTCCGCGCCCTTATAAACAGATTTCAAAAGGATCTGCCGATTACATTCGCGAAAGGTGTATGACGTTAAATATAGTCCTCCATCAGTTATCTGGCGCTGAGGGAACTGAAGATCAAACAGTCAAATCAATTGCCCTAATCACCACTTATCTGAAAACCATGCTTTTCGAATTATTTTGAATGCATATAAATCGATGGAAACGCAACCAATTTGAATGAGGTTTGCTGCATCTTGTAGAGCTCTCATTGACTTAGATTTTCTCTTTTTAATCATAATAATCCGATCACAATAACTCATTTTACAAACTTCCAACGGAAAGGCACAATTTCGCATTTTTAACCATATGCATCGAATGCGCGAGAAAAGTGTGGTAAATTCGCGAAATGCGCAATTGTGCCTTTCCGCTGGAAGTTTGTAAAATGAGTTATTGTGATCGGATTATTATGGTTAAAAAAGAAAATCTAAGTCAATGAGAGCTCTACAAGATGCAACAAACCGCATTCAAATTGGTTGCATATTAGCAGAGATATTTTAAATCGAACATGTTCTATTCAAAATGTGTGCCAAAGGTAGCATTAAGGAGGCTTTTAATTCAGAAATGGCGCAAATTAAAAAGGGCTCACAAATTGCTTAAAATCCCTGAATTCACTCCAGTCATTGCAGCATTTGCCATTGCAGCAGCCACTCTGATCACAGTCACCATTACTTTTGTAACTGATGCACCAGCCGTTGTTGCAATCGTCGCCATCCCGTTTGCGGTTGCTATTGCCGCCATCGCCATGTCAGTGGTACGAGGCGCTCACTGAAGAAGTGAAGCAACTATGGCAGAAGTGCGCAAGGCTGGAGAAGCAAGCAGGAAAGGCCATACTTGTGCCAAAGTGTCATATGGCAGCATCTACAGCATCAAAGACATCCATCAGTCGATGATGTAAATGACATGCTTGCCTACCTCTCCGGTGCTGGTAGCAAGGAGGAGCGCATAGACAAATTTGCGACTCTCCTGGCCACATACCTGAAGCGTCATAAAGAAATTTCCATCTCTCTCTGAAAGAAGAAGTTACAAAGTCTGGAGATTTGTCTTATGCCAAAGGAGGACATGGCACTCTTCTCAACCGCACGTCTGACAAGTGGATAGCGCTGCTGCATCATCTCCATCTTGCACAAGCATGGGTCAAACCCCTTCACACCCACATATCTCGTTGTGCAGGAGAGAGCAAAGCTAAAATTGGAAGTCGATTTGACATTCTCATGAATTGTCCTCTCAAAAGAGGGACAGCGTCCATTCGTGAGAGTTAAAAGTATCAAGACATACTGATATAGCGCATAAAAGATCTACACTCAGCTGGCCAGTTGCTTCAAACTCCTCGCTTCAATGGGAAAATCTGGGTTGTGATAGGTGGTGATATAGGTGGGACAACTACCAAGCTCACTGCATCAATTGTTAACAGCGCATTGCCAAGCTCTGTCAACAATTTACTTGTACTTGGCATGTACGAAGGAATAGACGATGCTGCAAACTTGCAAGAAGCTTTCGCCAAATATATTGAAGAGCTGTCCGCCCTCAGATTGCTACCCATACCAGGCATTGCAGAAGAAGTCACCATCAAGCTCCTACTCGCTGGTGATACAAAATTCATCAACTTTAGCCACCTACCCTTGTCCATTCTGCCTGGTCGAGAGGGCAGCTCTAGGAAGTGCAGCAGAATGGGAGTATTGCCAATTGCACACCACTCGCACAATTGAAGACTACAACTGCGCCGCAGGCCAACACAAAGATGCTATTCCCAGCCACAAGCAGTCGCAAACTACAAATTCTATCAGCCAACCTCCTCTATTTCCGATTTTGATCAAGGACATCAGCCCACCTCAGCTGCATATCGCGCTTGGGATTGGAACTGCACTATATAAAGCGCTGGAGAGGGCCTGCTGGGAAGTTGATATGCCTGCTGTTGGACTTGCGCCAAGCAGCGATGCTAAAATACGATTGGCAGAGGCATTCAAGGAGTTAAAGGTTTAAACAAGCAGACTGAAGACATGAAGATCTGGAATTCCCAGAATCAGGCACTTGTCACCATCGTATCATCTCCCCGGCCAAAGAAGAAAAAGAACAAAAGAAGTGAGCCATGTCAAGGTATCGTCTGCCTTGCCGATCAATGTCTATCATTTTCCAAACAAGCAAGCGAGTGGATCTCATGCAGCCACTGCTCCAAATGGTTTCACTTTGCTTGTGAGGGATTGGCTGCTACAAAAGAAATCGTCGCAGCTTGACATGAAGACTATCGCTGTCTGTGCTGCAAAGACATTTTGAGCATCAAAGATCTCCTCATTCAATGCAAGGAAAGAGCAAACATGACCGACGCAAGATATCGTGGACTGATTGATGACCTCACGGCGCAAAAGACTTTCTGCAATGTCCTACAATCGATTGTCATTCAAGGCAGCAGACCATGCGCTATGCATTTGGCTCAAACAATTGAAGACCTAGGGATTGACGTTTGAGCCCATCACTCCGGCACTTTTGTGGGAAACCATATACAGAAAATGGTTATGGGGAATGGACCAGAACAACTTGCGAGCGCACTGGGTGACAATGTCACCACCAGTACCTACCGACAAACATTCATCAAACTACTTACTGATTTCGGCCACATCCAGAGTTACTTTGTTGCCCAGTTCCTCGAAGATGAAGAAATTGAAGACTTTTCACGCCACTGCGAGACTTTTGCTGAGAATATCAAGCAGTTGCTGCCAAATGAAAGCATCACGCCCAAGATGCACTTCCTGGTATCCCATTTACCAGAGTTTGCAAGACACCACAAGACCTTGGGACTAATCAGTGAGCAGCCATTAGAATCTCTAAATGCCATCATGAACAAACTTGAATGTCACTTCTCTGCAATTCGCGACGGTGAACAACATATGAAGTTGATTCTACAACAGTTCTACATCAGGTGCATGATCAGCCTAAAATAGCCACTTAAGCTACCGCACTTACCAACGCAGCAGCTACTTACCCGATGTCATATTTGTCAAGTGTGCCATCATATTCGCCATCCATTGCACTGTCAAAATCGCCATCCTTCCCACCATCGCTTTTGTCAGCACTTTCCTGCCATCATAGCTGACGCTATCGCTATCCAGTGTGTCACCTTATTCACCAATGTAGCTGAAGCCGTTGCCGTAAAATATGCTATCGAATTCGCCCTAATTCTCACCAACGCATTCCTGAAGCAGAAGCTGCCCTCATTGCCATCCTATTTGCTATTTAGTTCTGGTTTGTGGTCGCCAAGTCAGTAGCATATGCAAGAGCCAACGCTTTCTTGACACAGTAGCCATCCTGTTTGCTGTCATTTCGGTTGTCATGGCCTCTGACGTAGTAGTTGACGCTTTACCAAAGTTAGTAGCACTAATTGGTGTTGTTTCTGCCAACACTTTCCCTGATGGTTTCTAAGAAATTTCGTTAATGTTCATAATTCCCTGTGAGAATACGAATTGAATAAAGCTGACTACTTGCCACAAACTTTCCTGCCAGAACACGTTTACAACAAGAATCAATAATAACTTTGAAGACACTAACTATTCCATGCATTTGCCGCCAACCGCACTTCGAGTGGGGAGGAGAGGTGGAAATTCTGTTTATGCTGGTCTTTGTGTGTCCGCGCCACCATCACTTCCATGTTTATCCAATTTGAAAGCTAAAGAAAAAGCTTCATCAAAAGTTAATTACATATCTTGGTAGACTATTCACTGAGCTTCGAATTCATATATAAATTGTCTTATGTGGCTGCTTTGATGATATTTGAGAGTCATGAACAGTGCAACTTAGCAAAGTTGTTCCAGTGAAATGCCATGACCACAGATATATGTAGCGATACTCATATGTTAGGTACTGTAGATACTGAAGCAGATAAGGTGGGATTTATGATTATATCACAGTGAGTAATGTACTGATGGCTGATCTTATTATGTCTTGTCCACTGGGAGAGGAAGCCATCACTTGCCTTGAAATTATCTGGAAGAGCAGCTGTCAACTCAAATTTGAAGATTTGGGCACAGAGTGACTTGTAAGTGATGGAAATGCGATTGTTCCACTGGTACACCACACAAGCATTTTTGCGTCCAATTTAGGATGAGCAGTAAAGCAACCAGATCCACCTTTGTGTCATCAGGTGTGCTTCGTCATCTAGCTGATAAGTACCATATTGCTCATTCCCTCATGCAGACATTTCCAGCGATCCCCATCTCTTTTGACAGTTATGTCATGCTCTCTCTCTCTAGAATTCATTCTCACAAGATAGCCTAGCTACTATGCAATCATAAAAGAATGCCATCTGTTGGTAGATGAAGTTCCAAATTTATTTTAAACAGTGATATCTTTGTTCTCATCAGCCATTCCAGATTCCTTGAGGGAATTCGAAATTATGGCTTTAATTACATGGGTAGATTTTTACAAATCAAAACGCCAAAGATAAGATAAGAGCAGCATGCACATTGAATGAGATTGCGGAATAAGCAAAGCAGCGCAATCACACACACTATTAAATTTAAAATAACATGTTGGTCAACATGTAAAAAGGGCACATCTCCTGGCTGTGCTGATTGCTTTCCAATAGGTGTACTGATGAAAGGGTAACATAACCATTATGGGGGCGGGCACTCTGACTACAGATGATAAATAGGTAGGATGAAGGCAGTTAATGATGGAGTCTAGCATCTGTGCCACTGCATAACCACTTTCTTATCATATTGCCACTGCATAACACATTCTTATCAGGGCTTAAAATCACTGCATGATGAGACGTTTAATGGCAGTGTCTCTGTCTTTAATGCCTACCTGATCACCATCCATCCTTTTCTCTGTTCAAGTTTGAGGCTAATATTAGGTAGAAATAGTAATGAACGAATTCTCGCTACTTTTCCCACTGATCCTAGCAGGTATGTTATTTTCTGTTTCTTCTCCTTACAGTGACTGAAGGCTCTATTATGAGAGCAGGCTTAAGAATGCTTCTCGTTTCTTGAAGCCAAAGACACTGTCAATCAAACAGTGTAGAATGGGAGGGTACCTTATTAACCCCCTCAAGATGAGCGAATTAATTTTTACCTAATGTTTATCCATGTGGATTTTGGTGTGAGTCGGAAAGAGAGTGCATGATCCCCCACTTTTTTCATGGAAGGCAGAAATATTTGCATTATTTTTGTTGGTTCCCAAACACGATCTTTTTAACTTTTTATCTTCCCCCAGCTTTTGGATCGAAATACATTTAAGGTGGCAGGGCTGGACTGAGAATCAGGGGAAAGGCTTGTTGAAGTCTTCAGCCACAAGCCCTCCTGCTTCACTTTGTGAGCGATTTAATGCTTTTTATGCCCATTATGGTCCCAGGAACCCCTGTAACCGTAATATTAGCTATATGATTAGTCTGGTACTGGCCCTTTGTTCTATGCACTACAGACAGTCAGGGGACAAGAGGCTGTATATTGCCATATCATAAATGGCCTTGATTGCCAATCTGCAGATGGGCCCAGCAGCCATCATGCATATTTTATTACAACATTAAATTGTCAAAACAGAAAAGATTATTTTATTTGCACTATAAGACTTTGATAGTTCAAACAACAATGAAATCATTTTAACAACTATGTTTCAGCACTCTGCGCAGCAAAACAACCTTTCAACTATGAAAGAGATCTCAGTTTCATACAACCTGAAATCAATGACCTTTCTGACCCATTGACTTACTTTGTTGATGTGGCCGGGTAAGTGACATTTTGGGATTAGCTCACGCAATTAAAACCGTAACAGCATTTTCCTTACATGCTAGTAGTTTTTTAAGCTCTGTACTGGGAAAATTAAGCATATTTACACATGTGTCCGTTTGAAGGAATTGAAAGGTTTGGAATGGCTTGCAACAATATGTATGGTATGCAGTATGCAAGCAGACCAAATAAAGTCTGGTACTTAATCTTTCTTAACATGCGATATTACCAGCGCAAAGCACACTCCAATATGAAAACTCATGATGCAGGACTGCGTAATGAGTGTTCATGTTGGCGTGGGCTCAAGCGTCTGATGCTTATTTTTGTTCCAGCAAACATAATCCATCATAAAAACTGCGCAAACTACGTATCAAAGGGATCAAGGCGAAAGGAGCCTGTTGGCTCAAAGCATATGGTAATAATGAACAACATGCTGCACATGAAATGGCGCTCAGTGCGCACATCAGAGAGATGTGTTGCTATGTATTGTGAGCAAAGCATGTGAGCGAACACAAAAGCATAATGCAAAAATATATGCAGCGAATTACATTGTATATTAACTTCTTGAGTGACAAAAACTGCGCATACCCCCTTCATCATATGAAGGCGTAGTCTGCAATCGATAAAAACGAATGGCATACAAAATGCAATCAGATATTGTTTGTCAAAGTATAACACGTTTCTATTTTACTCTTTTAGTGTAACAAATTTCAGTTATGAGAATACCATCTATCGGGACGGAGTCACTTCCGCACAACTGCTCTTTTCAAGTTCCAACTCAACATCAATGATTCAACGATTTATCGCCGCCTTTCCCCAAGGCAACTCGGGAGCGCTTATGTATTTCCTGAACTCCGACGACTCTCAAGCCACATTTAACAACACAGTGCAGCAGCCAAACGGGCGATTGGCCGTGAAGTTGGTCAACAACAGTCTCGCTTCTGCCCGCGGTGACTACAACATGAACGGCATCAGAGGCACAAACTAATTTACAGTTGTAAATCTGTTATACTGTAAAAAAATACATGATTGATAGATATTTTGCAATTTTTCTTTCAACAAATAACTTAATAGAATATAACAATCGAGATGCTGTTTTTTCATTCGAATAAACGATTTTGAGAGTTTTTTGAGATGAAAAAAGTTGTAAAAATATTTTTAACAACCTAATATTTTATATTAATCTGTATTACTCTGGAAGTATTTTAAAGCGAACTATCTTTGCATTTTATCAGAAAGGGGCAATGCAGGAACTGCATAGTCGATATATTTGTATTCCTAACTCCTGAACAGATCGACTGCGCTAAACGTCCCTTACAACCGAAATTATTATTGTCCTTTACATCATTGATATAAATTCAAACACAATTGCAGTAAAAACTATTTCAAACCTGCAGTTCTAATCCATATTAAACCAAATCAGTCTGAAACGATTTCATCACGAAATAATTTTGATAGCAGTGTAATTCTACTCCAAATTGATCATTATAAATTTAATTGATAAAACTAATTCAGATAGGGGCTGCCTTAAGAGAAAATATGTAGTTGCGCATTCCTTTGCAGTTTTTAGACAGACAACACTCTCATGGCTTTATTAGAGTGTGTGTGTTGCAGTTTATGCCTATAGCGAACTTTTCAAAAATCTCAGACACCCACCTCCTCTCTTAATTTACTGTGTAGTTTCTTTACATGCCCTAAACTACACTACTTTCTCTCTAAGTCATACATGCATTCTAGTTTGAAAGTTGTGGATTAAAAAATCCAATTTATTTGAGTTATATTCATATTTATGAGAAAATTCTTTTCCACTCTCTGCATAAAAGAGCTTGGCAAACCAGAGACATTTATTTTGGCACACCGTGAAATCTGCTTGGGGTTAATAATTGAAGCTCAATCCTATCGGAAGATCATGAATAATTTAGTCAATTTTGTGGGTTGGTTTAGAGGGTAAAAATATATAACAAATGCATGCTCTAGGCAGTATGACGTTCAACAATAATGCCAGCCTTGGCGTGACAATTCTTGGCAGTGTGCGCGCGATTCGCGACTATGCTGAAGGCTACTACCACATGGATCCCATCTTCAACTACACACTGGTCAATTATAGCAGCAGTCAAGTGACACTCCGCCGCGCCTGGATCAATGGCACCTTCAATATGATTGTCACTTTGACTTCATCAGACACAAGCAAATTGACATTTGACGCCTACCCGCCAGCAACCTCACTGAGTCCAGTCATTTGCAATTTTATTTTGGGAAATGGTGTCACTATGGCAACTGTTGACTTTCTGGTGCTATTCAATGAGTCGAGCATTGGGCCAGGAATTGACAAGAAGCACTTGTTCCTTCCAGCGCCTAATGTCAGTATAAGCGCCCTGGATCAGGCACTGACTGACCTCTACAACGATCAGACCAATGGCCTGCCAGCAACTGAGGTAACCTTCTTGACGCACACAAGCAAGTTTCTGGCAGGAGGATGGCGCTTTCTCACCTACTTTGGACGCGATGACATGTACTCCCTAAGGCTGTTCATGGCACTGCTCCAACCAGAAGCCATTGAGGTGAGGTATAGCTGTATTATCCCCATCAGGTCTGCATTATAGATTAAGCTGACTAGACTGCAACTTAGTTTCCCCATAGACTTGCCTAAAAGTGCCTCCATTGGCAATATGACAGTAAGAAATTAATAATATGTAATTTTCAATTTGCACATGTTATTTGCCATAATTTTATACTATTTTCAGTTCTGTGTCGTGTAGTAGCATATTTATACATCCACTGGACTAGTAGTAACAAGCATCTTTGGTGCTCACCATATTGCCCACCATATTTTTCAATCATCAAGTGCGAAAAAGCGTTAATTTCGATATTTGGCGCACCAAACTTAACAAAAATTTTTGCTCTGCTCCTCCCATTAACACCAGCCCTTATTTCATTAATTTTAGTAAGTGTCCAAAAAATCTAAATTTAACCTCTAAAAGATAGACATTACGAAAATTTATTCATTTGCACTTGTCATATCTTTTTTAACGTTTCCTTGGAAATTTTAAACAGTGAAACTTGACTGCGCCAATAATTGCCAACTATGCTTTAGAAAATATTACATTCTGACTCACAGGGGCCCTTTAGAATTCAGTCTAGTGACCAGTGTTGCAACTCAAGTTTGTAACTAAGTTATTTAACTTAGTTAAAAACTTAGTAATAGTACTAAGTAACTAACTAAGTTTCAAAAAAAACTTAGTACTTACTAAGTAACTAACTAGGTTTTATTTTTGCCCTTTAACTTACTAAATAACTAACTAAATTAATTTTTTTGTAGTTTAACTAACTAAATAACT
Source organism: Plectus sambesii (assembly GCA_002796945.1). NCBI lineage: Eukaryota > Metazoa > Nematoda > Chromadorea > Plectida > Plectidae > Plectus > Plectus sambesii. Next base: position 115 of record NIUQ01001368.1, on the reverse strand, counting down.
AACTAAGTTTTCTTTTTTTCAACTCAACTAAGATCAAAACTCAGTTAAAAACTTAGTACTATGTTTTTAACTAAGTTTCCGAAACTTACTCTTAATCGTAAAATTTTAGTTATTT